>JANHFO010005661.1:378233-390803 GCA_032468095.1 Pareas carinatus | reverse complement strand
CTTCGGGAGAAGGGCGGTATATAAATCCAAATAAATAAATAAATAAATAAATAAATAAATAAATAAATAAATAAATATAGATACAGGATTCACGTATTGCTTGTTTGGGTTGTATTACCTGGCCATGTAAGTCACCCAGAGTCAATTAGATTGAAGTGATGTAGACCTCCTAGCAATAAACAGTCCTCCTGCTGTCTTTGTGTTAGCTGCATGAGGTAAAATGGGCCTTGTGATTTATCTGCTTGCTCATATTCCTCAGCATGCAGCAAAAGGTTTCATTAGAATGTAAAGCTATCAAAGAAGAGAAAGGAAACATTTCTTCTGTTTCTGAGCTTTAACCAAGGACAGGAGCAAATGTCTTCATTCATTTGGTTTCCATATATCTCTAGGGAGGCGCTATGGTTTGAATCAAAATATGAGAATGTTACAAGTGGATAGACAAACATAATACCTAAAGATGGAGGCTTTTTGTTGTTGTTGAGTTGCTAAGTCATGTCAGACTCTTTGTGACCCCATGGACCATAGCCCGCCAGGCCTCTCTGTCCCTCACAGCCTCCCGCAGTCTGCCCAACCTCATGCCTGTTGCATCGGTGACACTATCCAGCTATCTGATTCTCTGTCGTCCCCTTCTCCTTTTGCTTCCCATCTTTCTCAGCATCACAGCCTTTTCCAATGAGTCCTCTCTTCTCATTAGGTGGCCAAAATATCCGAATCTCAGCTTCTAATGAACAGTCAGGGTAAACTTCCAGGACTGATTGATTTGATCAACTTGCAGTCCAAGGGACTCTCAAGAGTCTTCTTCAACACCACATCACAAAGGCATAAACTCAAATATAAACTCATCTACTGCTACCTGTGCTAAAGTTCTTTGCAGCAACAGAAAGCTTCATTATAATATGCTGCTTTTCACTTTAGGCAAATTGCTATATTAAATCAGAATTTTAAAGTCTGGAAAAAATAGAAATTTATTTTGTCAGAAAGTTTTAGTACAAATATTTATATTCTCATATAATTTAAGATAAAATGATTAAACTAAACCTACCTTTTCTCAGAAGACTTTCCTTCTCATCTAGTTCACATATTTCAGTCTGGGCTCTTTTTTTAATTACAAGTTCCCGATTTAATATTAACTCATACTCATTGTTGAAATTTTTAATTTCCTTCAAAAATGTTTCATCTTCTTCAGCAATTTTTGTCTTCAGATTTTTCTTATTATATTATAAAATTTAAAAAATGTGTAAATGAAATTAAATTACTTTTTAAATATATAAATATATCTCCCAATATTTATTTTCTAAATATCAAAACACTATAACATCTAATGTACTGATCTTAGAAATGGAACATAAACTTAAAGAGTATGCATTATAAGAGCATAATAAAAAACATTCATCTTATATTTTCACATTATGGGAATTTACCATTTAGCTATGAATATGGGGAAAATCACTTATTTTTAATACATGGCCTAAATTGCCTTTTCTCATAATCTCAACTGATTTCAGTATAATTTATTTCAAAGTACATTTTCTTATGAAAAATATATTTTATGCTTGTTAATAACACAAAAATAATAGCAACCACATTCACTGAAAAATGCCAGCATGGAAATGGTAAGAAAATAAGTAGCATTATGTCCTTAATTGGAAACAGAATGTATTAGCTTTCTCTTAAAACAATCTGTCCTTTTAAGCCCATATCATTTGAATCAAAAACTTAAATTCCTTAAGAAAAATAACATAAATCTATTTTGCCTTGAGTTCACTCACAGACCTGCTGTCCTACCTACCTACTTAGCTTAGGTAACCAATACTAGCAATTTATTAGTTATCAATGATAATATAATTTTGTTGAATAATGCATATTTTAATAACTGAAAATAAGTTATCACAATTAGTTGTAAAAGTCAATTATCTTTAATTTATGGGCTGGGAACTCATTAGTTGCTGCCTCATTAGAAACCCAAACTTTTGGAGTAAGTGTGATTCTAGAAAGGTTGAATAATACATATTTAAAATTCTACTACTGGAAACATACATATGCTTCAAGATTAATATTCTTCTGACTTAGAAGATCGCCTTTCTGTTTTTCTAAACTCTCTTTCCGTTTCATGAACACTTCCAGGTTAAAGAGCTTTTCAGATAGCAACTGAGCCTATAAACACACAAAAAATACTAGTTGCGAAATTAAAAACAAGTGGTATATTTTGCTATGATTTATTGTTAGACAAAAGTTACACATATCTTTGTTATATTGTTAAAAATCAATATAACTACATTTTTTTAAACGGTATTTCTTAAAAGTGTGCAAAATAATCTTAATAATATATGGTCAAATTATCTCAAACTATATTAATTATTACTCTAATCCAGGTTGAAATTTAGTTATGGCTTAATACATTCTGAATTTAACATTGTGTGATTTAATTAAACTCAAGACTGTATTACTTATTTGCTCAATGTATTGTGGTTACTGTTGTGTATCTGGTTCATCAAGGCATAGATGAGATGGATTCGTAATGAACCGTTTATTGGTTAAACAAGAACAGAACAGAAGCAGCTTCCAGCTACTGTGCAACCTATATATATGTATATACACATACAGATCACCACTAGGCAGCGACCAATAGGAGTACAGTAAACTCAACCCTGGAGGCAAGAGGTGTGGGATGTAAGCAGTCCCAACGGTCGGCAATGACTAAGCATTCCTATAAACAACTAGGCCAATACATAATAGTTACTATTGTAAATTTCAGGAAGGAAGAGAGAGGAAAGTAAGATTAGTCATAAATGATATGAACAATATTGATTCAGCTAAACTAGATAGGATGAAATTTCATATCCCTTTCTTTTAAAAGAAGTGCATCAACAAAGCTCAAAATGATGGGGAATCTATAATTGAATACTTTACAGGTTAATTATTTGCGAATTTAAAAACTAAGTATTTTCTTCAGCAGACTGTAGGTAATGGATGAATTCTAGAAGTTGCTCCAAGATAAAACAGTGGAAAGAGAGTTGTCTTCCTTTACTCCTTTACTGTTGTTAGCTGTATGAAGTAGGTCAGGTAAGCAAATAGACTCCATAGGTTTGATAAAGGCTATAGTAACGGAATCTTAAAAGTCTGTGCTTTCCTTTTCTGCTCATTTATACGCCTATGAATTATAGCGGAGCCAGTCTAGACTCTCTAACAGTTTGTTTATTTCTTGAGCTTTAAGCTTTAAGCATACTTTGTAACTATTTTTTCTGCATAGTTTCTCCAAGACCATCTTGGTATCTCTCTATACCTGTTTTCAACAGGGTAGGAATTAGATGTGTTCAAATATAAGGAAAGTACATTTGAAAGTACCAAATTTAACAACTGAATGCTTCTATATCACAAGAGCAAGATGCATAATTAGCTACCTTTTTTGTCCCAACCTAGAGTATATAATTAATGCATATTTACATACAGATAGTCCTTTGATTTACGATCGTTCATTCAGTTGTTTGAGGTTACAGTGGTGCTGAATGAAAGGACATGTCCAGTCCCTGAAATATGGCTGTTGCAGCACCTCTCTGGTCATGTAATCAAAATCCAGGTGCGTGTCAGTCTGTCCATACTTTACGACCACAGGGCCACTTTATCTCTCTGCCCCCCCATCCACCTATCTCACTTCCATATATGCCTTTTTGGCTTCCTGTACTCTGTAGCCCCTGCAGTTCTAGCTGACCTTTGACATCTTCTTGGTCCCAGTGCTGATCATGCACGCCTGACTTGGCCCTTTTCAAGGCAGTTGCTGACTGCAAGAGGCCTCCTTACCAAGGTTGCCCATGATAGTTTCCTTGCAAGACCTCAGGAAGATGGTGTCATGTGACCGGAAGCTGTGTTGTCTGTTGAGAATATGCCATATCAGTGGGAACAAGAATATGGCAAAGTCTACTGATGAGGCAATGTGTAGGGGCCTTGAGGTACAAGGTGATGAAGGCGAAGGTGAGTGTGTCTGGGACCAGGCTGGATAGGTGAACTTCCCCAGGGCAGTTGTGACTTTGTGCTGTTCTGTTGAGGCAGGTGATGCTTTCAGGGTTTCCTGCAATTTTGTATTGTGCTGTGCCTCAGGAGCTTCTTGTAAATCTAGAGTTGTGGAACGTCAATATGCTCTTGAATCACAGCATGGTAAGCAACCCCAGAGCTATGCAATTCTGCAATTGCTTGTTACCCTTCAAGGCAGGGTGGAGGGTGTCCAAAAGGGCAGAGATGGTCTGGGGGCAATGGAGGGAGTTGAAGAGAAGGAAGTCTCTTATCTTACCAAGGTTTGGAGCTGGGAGAAACCAAGCTTGAATGGCTTAGATTGGGACAAGCCCATGGCTAACAACCTCTGGAATTCAGTAAACAATGGCAATAAGCAGTGCCAGGATTACTATCGTTACATGATCTGTCATGTGACATTGCATTTTATAAGCACATTGCTTGGAAATTCCACTTCCAATTTTGGTTGAGGACTACCTGGACTTTCCTTACTGAGTTTAATTGTTTAAACTGCATTGAAGGCTAAGATCTAGTTCAAGGAGCAAAACAGATTAGAGGCAAGACACATTTTTGAGATGTGTGACCCAAACATATTTAACTGACAAACTGGGCACAGTACTCCAGGCTATGACTAGATTGCATATGTTATACTTCTCTTACTGGCATTCAATCTCTTTTATTTTGGTTACGCAGAAGAAAAGCACCCTCCATTCCAACTGACCAAAATAAAGCAATTCTTTTAAAATAAGTAGGGTTTCTGCATTTGGACAACCTCTCTATTTCAAAAGAACTTGGAGATACAGATCCAAGTTTCGTCTTCCAGATCTCTTGCTGCCAAATTCTCTCTCCGGTTCAGTTCTCCTTACATTTGCGACTGCTTGATTGCAAGTGCCTTGGAAATAGCTCACTGTCAAGGAGAAACAGAGCGTTCCCTCTCCTGCCAGAGCTCACTGTTACTGAAGGACTTTGTCTCTTTGGTCATTACAGAAATGGGACATGCTGGCCAAGGCTATATTTATATTGGATTATACTGGTGATATCAGCTGTGTCCTAAACTACTTTCACAATATATTCTTGAGAGCAGCATTTTTGAAAAGAAAGTACTGAACCTTGAAAGGTGAAATGCTATAATTCAAAGTTCTAATTACATGCTACCTAGTTTTTCACAAGAACATACCAAAAATGTATACTTTCTTGATCAAAAGCAGTTTGCCTACATGAGCTTTTTCTGTGTTTATATATATATTTGTAATGTCCTAAATGCATGGAAATTGGAAATAAAGTTTGTAGAGCAATCTGGAATTGGAATTTAGAGTGGAACTGCAGTCAATTTACTACAAACTGCATTAGAAGAGAATATTTTGAATTTTTTTCACTATGCCCAAACTGATAAGTGGTGACAATTATAATGGTGAACTGAATTTATTTCATCCAGGAGCTGTAATGCATATTGGCTTTTCCAGGATTGTGAATGCATGCACAAACTTTTGAAAAACAAATTAAGCCAAATATATAAGTTAATGTTCATTGACCTTTATGTAGTTAATCATGTGAGTTTAAAGTTATAATTGGTTTAGGAATGCTATTTTAGTTTTCCTCATTTGTAATTCACAATAATTGTTTCCCCACTTTCACCAACGTTCTGTATCAGCCATAGTAAATCACTGTAAATCAGAATGACTCAATAGCAAATTAGTGATGTACACATGGAATTATGATTGCCATAGATTGTTTTATAAGCAGCAACAGAATGAATGTCAATGCCTGGCAAAAATGGCAATAAGTTCTTATAATTTTGCAAAAAGGACAATGGCATTTCCCTTCTGTGACCTTGGTTTAAACTTTATTTTGATCAACCCTGTGGATTCTATATATTCGTATTTTATCTTCCTAATTTATTTGTTGTCTTAAGCATTAAACAAAAAAGATCCAATATTAAAAGAATATTATATAGCTGAACAATCTTCTAATTGAAAGAGATTGGTTTTTAATAACCTTAGACTTAGCAACTAAATAGGCAGATATAGGTTTCATATCTATATGATTTGCTTACGGTATGCTGTTCACTGAAATGAAATTCCAGACATGGAAAATTCTGAATTCTGCCACAGACTAACTTCAAAAAACATTTTTCCAGGGTTTTTGTAATTGGAATCTCTCCTAGTTTTTTTTCAAGGTGGTCTGAAACAGCCTGTAAAAATGATCTGCCCAATTTTATGAAGTCTGATTAATTTTATGAAGAACTTTCCAATGAAAGCAAATGCAATCAGAACAAATTTCAAAACTTGGAACTGAAGTGAGAAAAATTTGGGAGTCTTCTAAGGCTCATTTCTTCTTTAACAACTCCCGAAAATCTTTTCTAAACATGATTGAGAGCACTTTTAGGATTCCTTAAATGATTCTTGTGATAAGTTAGACCATAATTTGCCCTATCCTCTTCTAGAATGGCTGCTTGTATTTCTAGTTTCAATTATTCATGTATTTGAAGCTGTCAAAACATAATACCTGGTTCATTTTTGTCATCAGACACTATAATTGAACTTGATGTATAAATTTAACTACTATCAAGAAACATGACAAAATTTAATATCAATAAATACCAAGTGTAAGATAATTTCCTTCCTTCATTCCTCCTTCTCTCTCTCCCTTCCTTTCCTACCCGTCCCTCCCTCCCTCCATTCATACATCCTTCCCACGTATGGTATTATATTCTTTCTAAATCTGGCTAGGAAAATGTCAAGAATTTCACAATTTGAGTATACAAATTGAAGGAGCTTATGCTTAGTTCAATGCAACTTCTATGCCTTTACAATAATCCTGTTGAGCTAATATTATAAAGCAGAGATGCTCTGCATGCTAACACTTATGTTATAAATATAAATTTATAAATTATAATCTCCACCTTTTTAATATAAACAAGTTGTGGTATAGAACATAAAGAAAACAGGAAAGATATCAAATGTTAGCATAATACCAAAATATTAGTTAAAAAAAGCATTGCTCTTACTTCAACTTCCATTTTTTGTTTTTCTTCACCAAGTTGTTGTGTAATTTGATTAGTTTTTTCGTGATTTTTGCTTACCTCCTGTTTTACTACAATACAAAATGTACATTTATACATTGAATATATTTGAAAACAAACTTTCTTTTTTCATAAACATGAAATAGTTAAAAAAAAACTCAAAGATATTTGATCAATCAATATTTTATGGTAGCAAATTCGTTATGAGTACCACTGTGAATAAGCACTAATCAGTTTTAGGAAAAATAATATAGCCTTTTCTGAACCCATTAGGCTGTCCTACATTTGGAAAATCAATCTAGAGAATACAAACCTACAGTACTTTGGATGAGCCTCTCCCTCCCTCCCTTCCTCCCTCCCTCTCTCTCTCTCTCTCTCTCTCACACACACACACACACACACACACACACACACGATTTTGCCAGGTCTCCAAAATCAGTTCCAAATCCCTATACAGAAAGAAAATAAGAAAATAAACATTTTACCATATAGCAATTGAACAATACAAAGCATTGTTAGGATATAATAATTGTTCCTGATTGCTGTGATGTTTTTTTATCAACTCAAAGGGACATTAAAGTGACCATGTTGTGCCAATTCTAAAAAAGATCCATAGTTCTGAAACAGCAGGTGAAGTTTGATCAGGCAAATGTGGACAAAATGAGTAGTAGTAGTAGTAGTAGTAGTAGTAGTAGTAGTAGTAGTAGTAGTAGTATAATACAACAACAGCAACAATAAAAACATCTTTGAGCAATCTGCAGCACTTCTACATATTCTTGGCCACTCTGCATTCATATCACGAGTCAGTCTGAAGCAGCAAGACCGCTTTATGTATTTAGGCCTTCCCTCCTATAAAGATCCCTGCGTAGTATCTGTGTCTTAATCTTAATTGAACAAAGGCAGGTCCTGACCTTGATGCATCAGGTGCCTCTTTTCTTCAGCTTTCTGTTCTACAAGGAAGATTTGCTGGAACAAGGAGTCTAGGTTCATTTTGAGACTTCTGGGTGTGAGGAGAGGAAAAGAGTAATCAATTTGGCTGCAGAGCTACAATATAGATGCCTTTTCCACAGAGAAATCTAGAGAAAACCACATCAAACTGCAGGTGTGGGTGTGACTTTAATTTTGCCCTATTAATAGACAAACTCTACCATCTATTAAGCTAGCATATGATAGAAGGCTAACTAACTATGGCCTGGATATGCAATGTACTATGAACTAATAATTATTTTATGATGGGTGAGGTTTTAAATTTTCTCTCTCACCTGCAGTTTAAAGTGGTACCACCCACTGCTCACTCAGAGGGCTGTTTATTTGTTTAATTCATTTATATGGCTACCCATATAATTTTGAACAGCTTACAAAAGGAAAAATACAACAACACCTAACAAAAAAGTATACAAAAGACTACTACATTCATCAAAACAGAATAATACAAAAATAAAGTTGTAATGTATTGAGCTCAATGTAGTTTGCCTAGTCATTGCCTAAAGTAGTCGAAGCCTGTAGGCCCCGACTATCTGTGAATGGACAATATAAAAAAGGCTTGGGGGAGGGACATCAAAAAGTCTTCGGAAAAAGCTAATGAAAGACACAAGAAACAGGCGGATAAAAGAAGGGCTCTACAGCCTAATACCAGGGCGGGGGACCTGATTTACCTGTCTACCAAATATCTAAACATTAATGGATCAATGAAAAAGTTGGGACCGAAATATATAGGACCATTCTCAATCGTGAAAATCATCAGCCCAGTCACTGTACAGTTGCAATTACCTCTTTCCTATTGGAAGGTCCAATGGGTGTTTAATTGCAGTCTTTTAAAACCGTGTCGTACTTACAACTTTAGACCTGTGACTCCTCCACCGACTCTCCCTGTCCTGGTGCAATTTCTGCATGCCTGAAGGGGAAGACCATGAGCAGGTTCATAAGTCTGTATAACTGGGCCGCCCCTGAAATGCTGGCCTTAGATGCTGTAAGGGTCTGTTCCATAGACCAAGGAAAATCCTTTCCACTCCAAGAAAAATCCAGATGCTCGTGGGTTCAATAAAACATCCCAGACAAAATTGAAGGAATAAAAGAATTACTTTATTACTTGCCTTTTATTCTGCAATCATAGAAAACACTGAGCAATACATAAAAAGCGGATTTGCTGAATTTCTCTATCTCTCTGGCACAGAGAGAAAAGGGAACCCAGAGAAATGGCTACTCAATTTTTATAGAAATTAACAGGAAACAAATAACACGTCTTTTCATTCACACATGTTTCAAATCATTCCCACAGGAAAAGTAATTTTCATTTCTGTTTCGGTTGTGTGTGTCCTGCCCTTGTATGCTGGTAACACTCTTAACAAAGGAACAAACAATTCTCATCACACAGTATCCCTTATTAAGCAGTTTCAAACCTCCCCCCCCCCGTTCTGAACGCTCTGTCCTGCGCTAAACTTCTTATCAAAGAAGAGCAAGTTCTGGCAGTTTCAAGCTCAGCACTGTCGCAATTTCAAAGCAAGAGATAGAGATTACACTCTACATAAACACTATTGTTATTGCATCAAGATAAAAGTCTTAATTAAAATAGTGTTATTTGATTTCTAAACATTGGCTTAAAGGAGACCCCTATAACAAATCATTGTATACATGCACACATTCCTCTTTGCCCATAGCCTCTTCTACTTTTCTACCCCCCATCTCTTTTCCCCCAGAAGCCCATCTCCCTCTCTTTGCATTTCTTTTAATGTGGGCTGGAAATCTGAAGCCTAAGTGATTCAGGGAACACCTTTCAAGTTAGGCCAATGCATAGTTTATTAGTAAATGTTCAAGAAAGACCTATCAATGCATTTATGCAGGCTCTATGCAATAGGTTTGAGGATCCCATGAGAGCGATGACGGCCAAAATTAAACTTTGCTTGGTCCAACAAGGAAAGGGATCGGTCGAGGGGGTTGCTTGCATGTGAAAAATTCCTAATTGCCTACTGGCTGCCTCCTAGAGGCCACTCTGTATGTTAGATAGGTGTTGATTGGGGTTCGTAAAGATGAGGCAGGGTCAGATACAATGTAACATCTTTATTAGTTACAGTTAGTAATGGGACTGAGCGTTGCTCTCAGTTGCTGATTCGGATACAACACCCCTCCCTACCCAGATGGCCTTTCTTATTTGCATATGTAATCATGCAAATATGCCAGAGCTTTAAAAGGCCAGCTGGACCTGCGCAGATCAGTCGATGGGACATTGGCTGAGGGAGAGGGCGTGCCTGTCCTAGGTTCCGGAGCTTCCCCTGGAGGCTCCAGAAGGCCTCCAGGCACCGCCTTCCCTCTGGTTGAAGACGGATTCTCCTGGGCGTGGTATCTGCCTGCGGTGCCTTCAGGTGAGTGGACCACGTAGTCCTCGCCTTCGTTACCTTGGGGGAAGGGAACTCCAGAGTTAGTGTCATGGTGGGAGGTGGGAGGTTTCCCTAGGGGTTTCCCTAGGGGGTTCTGCTGTGTTAGTCGTAGCTCAGGCCCGCAGTTGGTCGGTGTGCCATCTTCAGGAGTGGCCATCTTGCAATGTTATTACGTAGGAATTTGGACCTGTAATTTTGGTGACTTTCCCTTCCTCCCACCGAGGCCTGCTGGCTAGGTTTAACACCAGGTCCCCTTCCTGGAAGGCGTGGGAGATTTGGGCATTGTCTTTTTTGGTTTTCAGGGTGTAGCAGGAGTTGAGCTGGTCCAGGACTGATCTCAGCCTGCGTCCCATTAATTATTCGGCCGGGCTCCTGCTCATTGCCCTGCAGGGGGATGACATGCTGCCAGGTGAGAAATTCATCAACTCCCACCTGCCAGTCTTCCTGTTGCAACCAGCTAAGGGCCTTCTTGGTCGACCGAACCATTCGTTTGGCTTGGCCATTGGCACTTGGATTTCTGGGAGCCATGAGGGTATGGCGGATTCCTAGGTCTGCCAGGTAGTTCTCGAATGAGGCACCAGTGAACTGGGATCCATTGTCGTACACTAATACATCGAGTATCCCATGGGTGGCAAACAAGGCCCTGAGTGTCTTAATGATCGCTTGTGTGGTTGTGGACTGCATTGTTGCCACTTCCAGCCATTTGTAGTGTGTGTCCACCACCACCAGGAATGTGTATCCCTGGAAGGATTCAGTCAGGTTGATGTGTAGTCTCAACCATGGCCCCCCTAGGGGGGGAGTTCTCAATCTCTTGTTGGGGTCTTGATTGCTGGCAGGGCTGGCAGGTTGCTACCCACTTTTGGATGTCCCCGTCTATTCACGGTCACCATGCATAACTTCGCCCCAGACTCTTCACGCATACGACCCTGGGGTGCCCCTTGTGCAATACCCCAAGGATCCTTTTCTGCAGGCTGTGGGGAATCACTACCCTGTCTTCCCATAGTAAGCACCCCTCTTGTGCCACTAGCTCCCCCCTTCTGTTTTTGAACAACCAGAAAATTTCCCCCATGCTCCCTTCAGGCCACTCCCTCAGTATCCAGTTTAGGATTTGTCTGGTGACTGGGTCGGTTGCTGTGTGCTTGACCACCTCCTTGGAGGTGACCAGTCAGGAATCATTGTCGTCAATGATCAGCACCACCTCCTCTGTTGGCTCGTTTTTGTCTGTGGTCCGCTGGGGGCAGCGGCTGAGGGCAGCGGCGTGGCACAGTTGAGTGCCTGGGCGGTGGATCAATGTATAGTCATATGTGGCTAAAAATATTGACCACCAAGTCATTCTAGGGGATAGTGCTTGAGGTGTTGGGCGGTCACCTGCGATTATGCCTAGGGGGGGGGTTGTGGTCCGTTATTAAGTTAAAATGCCTTCCGAAGACATCTCATGGAATTGTTTGATTCCAGAGACTAGAGCCAGGGCTTCTCAGTCGGGTTGGCTGTAATTGCATTCTGGTTTGGTTAATGTCCTTGAGTACAACGCTATTGGGGCTTCGTTCCCATTTGGTAGTTTATGGCTGAGAACAGCCTCTACGCCGAATGGAGATGCGTCACATGTCAGGATTAGGGGGAGGGTGGTATTGTACCGGATCAGTAGTGCATCCTCCAAGAGAAGTCGCTTCATCCCCTGGAATGCCTTTTCCTTCGCTTCCCCCCAGACCCAAGTAGCCTTCTTTCCCAGTAATCTGTGGAGGGAGTCAGCTATTTTGGCTTCCTCCTTTAAGAAAGTGTTATAGAAGCTTTGTAATTCTGTCCTGTTTTGGGGTGAGGGAGCTTCTCTGATTGCCCTGACCATATCGTGGTGGGGTGTATGCCCTTGCCATCTATTTTATACCCTAGGAAGTTAACTTTCTGTACGCCTAGAGCACACTCTTCTTTCTTAAGGTGTAGACCTGCCTGTCTGAAACAGGTCAGGACTTTCCTTAAGCGGGTAAATAATGTTTTTTTATCTAGTGCCGTGGCAAGTACATCATCGAAGTACGGCATTACCCCTGGAACTTTTTTTTTTATTTTAAAAAAGTTTTATTAGAAAATATAGAAAGAAAAAATTTTTTTTACGTAATATAAAGAAACAAGACACATAAAAGAAGGAGAAATCTTAAAAAAAAGAAAAAAGAAAAT
>JANHFO010005661.1:335529-358894 GCA_032468095.1 Pareas carinatus | reverse complement strand
GCCCTCAGGGGAATTACCTGCCGGCCTCTTTAACAGTGACTTTTATGTGTATTGCTGGGGGAATTCCCTTCTTCCTGTCTGCATACCGGCTGAGGCAGAACAATTGTCCACCTTCTATTATTGGCTCTGGCTCTTCTTTCTCTGTGTCATACTGTTATGGAATCCCTTCTTTTCCAATTTAGGCTGTCTTTATTCGAATTTGCAAACCAGCAGTTTTGGAGTGGGACAACAGTCTTTCAATAATCTTGCCCTCCAGGAAGAATTACAAGCACAGGTTCTCATTTCAGCAAGGAAATGAAAAGGAGTTCAGTTGGCGTTTGTATTGAAAGCAACTAAGAGAACCAACCCTGTTCCACCTTTTGAAGCCTGTAGTCAAAAACAGAAAGGGAAGGGAGCCTGTGAAAGGAATGGGATATAAATTGCACATGGGTAAAGGCTGAGGTTGAAATAATTGTGATAGAGACTGGTTGACCAGCAGGAGACGTTTTGTCTACCCTTGCTTGTATCCCCACAGCAAAATTCTGATCACATCCATCACTGATTGTTGGCTTTGCCTTTAAGGGAAATGGTTAGCTGATAACTGCTTTCAATCCCCTGAGGCACTTGGAATGCTGTATGCAGAAAAATGCTACTTTTATACCAGTATAGCTAACAACGGCCTATGTCTGTCTCACTTATGGACTGGGAATAAGGATGGAAAGCAGTGTTGTCATTAATGATTATTCCCTGGGGGAAACTAAATAGTGTTGGAGCCTTAGGCTTGATTTGACACAACCTCCTTTTCATTTACCTCTTGATTTTACAGTTTTTGATCTCACTTATTAAATGGAAAACATTATTGCATAATATTATAAATAACATTAAATATTATTTGGGGGGCTTGTGTTATTTTATTTGAATGAATGTCTTGAAGAAAACCTGTGCAAAATCTGGCAAAGTTGCATCATGCTATTAAGGAGTCCGTTTACCCAGTATATTTAACTGTAAAATGTCTTTTTCCATACCCAACAACAAATAGCATTGTAATGGATTTGGCTTGCAAAGCAAAGTCTAACTTAACATGAATATGCTACTTATTATGCTTTTTAATGCCTGTTTTATTCTTTGTTTTATTCGGAGATTTAAACAATTTCTGAGCTAAGTATCTATGATAGACCATCTGTTTTGTAAACCAACAAATATCTTTGTATAGCCAAAGGCTATAAAAAAAACAAATTTACACTAAGAAATTATAAATTTGATAGTAAGAGATTTCAGATCTCATGATACTATTAGCAAATCTGTTCTGCCATTACATATACAAACACAACTATGAGAGGTCCATTAGGACATAGGAACAGTTATGTCAAAGGCTATTTATGTTACTACATATCAAGGATTGTTATGGTAAAAGTTGGATGCCACTTAAAGGCAGGGTTTTATAGCACACTCCACTATAATGATGAATATTTGACTAGGTTGAAAAACTGACTCTATACTGAAGTCACAAATAGACAGATATTTATGTAGGGTTTGGGCAACATTTTCATTCAAATAGCTCTAATAATGGGAGAATCATAAGTCTTTCATTTTTAAAAAAATACTATAGAACAATTATTATATGGCAGGAAGACGCTTCTAAAAATAATTTGCTCCAATATAGCCAAAATGTTTCAGGTTACTTGATTTCCTTATCCTTACTCCACTGCAAGCTTTTGGTGGTGTAATCCCACTTAGCAAGTCAGTAGAGGCCAGGATCAGCCTCGATTCCTTTTCATTGCCTGGGATCTTTCTTGTTGGTGGGCACCACAAACACCTCTTGCTGATCCAGGACTACCTCTTGTACATAGTCAGCTCTGCCCCGGGGAGGGGAGTCCCTGATTCTGGAAAGAGCAGCACCCTTTGTACCATCCCTTTCTCTGGCTCCCACTTAAGCATCTTCATAACCATCGTAAGGATCTTCACATCCACCACAATAGGTATAGTAGCCATAGCCATAGTAATCATAATAATCTGCATATTCATTGTAGTCAGGAGGATAGTCACTTCTATCTATTGTTGGTGGGGGCATATGGGAAGAGCCATAGTAGTGACAATAATCTTACATTTGATTTTTAGCAACTTGTCTCTGCTTTTTGTTCTTTCCTGTTTTGAACTGGTGGCTTTGTAAACACAATTTCAGTACTTTGTCCTTCTAAATCTTTGTGATTCCTCCCTTCCATAATTACTAGAAGACCATCACAGCCTTTTTTGTGATCTTCATATTCAAGAAAACAAAAACTCTTCTTTTTTGTTATCAGGGTGGTGACACATTATTACATTTCTGAGACCCTCTGCTACTTTGCTAAATTCTTCTGCAATTTGCTCCTTGATTTTACTCTTAAGAGTAGAGACAACAAACAGCCTATTATTGGCACAGAGATACATGCTCCAATGTATTTTCCAGAACAAATTTCATGATTGTTAACATATTTAACAGCTTCCGGAGTGGTGCCTCTGTTACAAAGTGACAAAAGCATATCCTCTATTTATTCTTGTCAAGGGATTCATCATTAAAATGATGACCCAAATAGATTCATTTTTTCCAAATAATGAAACAAGTGCATCCTCAAAAAAGTCCCCTGGAATTTTATCTACAGATATCTCAGTGCCGACAGAAGGTTGTTGTCTTGAATAGACACTCTCTGTTGGAGGACCATCGTACATTCTCTGTCCAGTAGTCACATGTTCTTGTTCTTTCCAAAAGTGCTTTAAATTTTGCCTCATCTGGCCGTTTGCTGGAATTTGTCACTTTGGTCCTTTGCTTTTCTTACTATGTTTTCATGATGCCTATATAAAAGGCACTTTTGTTAAGAACATGAGAGAGATCACTGGCTTTAAATTGCTGAAGCATTGCCAGTGCACCTTCCTCATTAAATTCCTTTAAAGCTTCACTAGCTCTTTCATCTAAACTAGCACTCCATGGTACATTTCACCTAGTTTCAGCAACTATGTGTGGTAAACCAGCATCAAGGGGCCCCTAGCTTCTTCACTTTTTTGAGAGTTGGTTAACTATCCTGGCTGCTGTATGCATTCTTTGGATAGTTTTATTGGTTTTAATTGTTTTAACTGTTTTATTGTTTTAGAATTGTAAGCCACTCAGAGTCGTTTGGTCAAAAGGGGCTGTTATAGCAACGGAATAAATAAATAAATAAATAAATAACAAACGATATCTGAAAATCTCAGTTCAGGCCCTTCAATACTAACCTCATTAACATGTTCAGAAGTCATATTTTCAGATATCTGTGTGGGGGAGAGGCAGGGATGATGAATGGTGAACAAAAGTACTCTGGAGAGGATGGGCGATGCAGTGAAGTAGCTGTCCCTACTTGCCCCATTAGTATATTTGGAGAACGTGGAAGAGGCTTCCTTAAATGGGAGTTGCTTGAGCACTCACACTGATTGAATAGTAAGTCTGTTATATATATATTGATTCTAAGACAATCCAAACTCATATTCTTTTTTGATTCCTAACACAGAAAGAAGAAACAGTTATATGGATGTGGCCTTCCCCAACATGAATAGAAATATGGTTACTCACAATTCTGCTATCATCCAAAAGCGCTTCACGCGTTTCTCTGAATAGGCTTGAAATCTCTAAAAGCACCAAGTCACATCTCCAAGAGACATTTAGTACAGTTTGTAGACTGGACTGGGATAAAAAGCCTCTGACGTTCAAGATTCACGATGAAGAAGGAAATATATTCTTGCATCAGTACTGAGGTCTTATACTAAGTAATTGATCATTAGATATAAATGTGTAATCAAGAGCTACCTTTTTTTAGTGATAAGCAAGAATTAGGGGCTTCTTTTTCAAATATGTAGACACTAAGGGGAAAATATCGCAGAATTTTGAGTATTGATTAAATGTTGGACATTCCTTTGAAAACCTGGAATGCCTTCAGAGCAATGAGCAAATTCTGATTCCCTAAATTCTATGCCAAGGTACCAAGCCTTGCTTCTAAGAAAAATAAGATAATTGCAGCTGGTAACTAAACTAATGTGACCTGATACGTAATCTTCCACATTGGTTTTCATTTCCAGTTATTAAAATTAACCAGTACTCTAGGGAAAGAAAAATTGAGAAATTTTAAATGAATGCAAATCTCTGAAAGCTTTTCATTATTAGTGGGAGGCAGTGTGGGTCAGGTATTTTGGAGCTTGCTTGTTTTAGACTCCACATTAAAAAAAACTTAAAATGTTTTAAAAGGCCTTTTCTCAAGATTCAAATCTACAACAACTAGACTTGGGGAGCAAAGAATATTATAACAATTTTTTCTGTATTGCATATTCTTTGGCAAAGACATAGTCACCCTTCATTCAATTTTGTATGATTGTAGGGACACAATGATGCAGTTTTCTTAGTGACAGTAGAGAAGTGGTTCACCATTGCCTTTCTTTCCAAATTGTTCTACCATTTCCTCAAAAATAAGATCTACTCTGAAAATAAGCCCTTGCATGATTTTTAAGGCTGCTCATAAATATAAGCCCTACCCCGAAAATAAGCCCTAGTGCATATTTTGGAGCAAATATTAATATCACACCTGGTCTTATTTTGGGGGAAATGCGATAGTCCTTGTATTTTTCTGAATGTTCATCATTTACTTTGTTATGATAAAGTTGAGTAGACTTGTGACAAGAAGATATGCCTAAAATGTTCTTCAGCTAAAGACTGTTTCTAAAAGTAGCATTTCTACCAGAAATATATCAACCCAGTATATGATAGGAGAGTAGCTAAGATATTGATTTGGGCTTCTAGGAGGCTAAGACAAGTCTCTCCGCTAGGCTGTTCTGCCTTCTACTATTTGTTCTAAGTAGAAAACAAGAGTTGTGCTTTGAACAAATAATTACAGTGAGGGATTCATAATATACTATGACTATATTGTCTGGTGTTTGGTATCAAATAAGTGTGGAGCAAAAGAAGGAGCAGAATAGTAAATATTTGGAAAGAATCATCCAATCATCAATTTATCCTCTTGAATATATTCCTGTTTTTCTGTAAAGTTAAAAAAAAAGATTCTGGCTCCAGGTCTATGGAAATATAGCAAAAACTCATTTACATTGAAATTGTCACTTTTTTGTGTATGCACAGATGGTGTAGGAAGCTGGCAGAATCTTTCTGCAATAATGGGTTGCATGTAGTCTTGTCTATTTCTCACTCAGGATTGATATATTGTCCATAATAGCCAGATGTCTTGGTCACAGGGCTAGCTACTACCGCAGTTCAAGATTATATTTCTAGTACTAAACCAGAAAGTACAAATGAAAGTACACAAAAGAATGACTATTGTAGCTTATGTTAAAGTGGTTTAAATTTGAAAACAATGACAATATTTTTCTTTTCTCTTAACTAGTTGGGGATGATATAAATCAGATAGTTATATATTGTATATTATAAAACTTCTGGAAAAAATTCATACATAGAAACTAAGTTTCAAATTTGTAAACATCTTCTGAGGTTTCCTCCCCAATATTTGGTGTTGGAATTGTGTTCATTTTTGTTGTCAAGCATTACTACTGAATCGGCTTGGGTATAGATGTCAAACTGTAGTCTTACTAATTAATATAGTATAATATAATGTAATGTAATGTGATATAATATAATGCTTGAATTCAGAGACTGAGGTTTAATAAATTATAATTTAGGTAATAAGCCATGGTTTAACAAATGATAGTTTAGAATTGTTTATGAATTTAGCTACTGAATAGTTTAATGTAAAAATAAAGAGACATTAGCTAATTAAGTCTATATATGCAACTCATATAGGAATGATTGATTAGATCTCTAATCTCAGTTAAATGGGGAACTGATCTGTTCCCAAACTTAGCAGGATAATTCTCTAGTTTTACAAATATGCAGGCTGTTGAGTTCTTCAGAATTCTTCAGTAAATAAGGTATTACCAAAAAAAGGGGGGGAAAAAAGAAGAGGAAATCTCTATCTACTTCACCCAAGAGGCAGTTCAAAGATTCCCCAATAGAGTTTGTAGATAGATTGCAGAGATGTTTTGGGTGCTCTAGGTATCCTGTTATCCTAGAACTGGTTATGGATAAATCTGACAATTAAGGATTCCCTTAGTTCTCTGTGATCAAATCATAATATTGTTTTGTTCACCTCATTAGCAGCTGCTTATGATTTTCTTGAATCTTTTTCTTAACATACATATATTTGTGCTGACTTTTTCTAAGTCAGTCTATTGAAGGTAATTTTCCATAACGTAATAGATTTGTGTGTGTTGCACACAACTTTTGCCAATGCAGGCATTTTTATTAAATTGGGTAACTGAACTATAATATTCAGAAAATGGCAAATGGCAAATATCAAAAAATAACTATGCTTTGGCTTGTAGTTTGATTAAGAGAAATTTGAAGTATGGATACTTGAAAAGAATGAAATTTCCTCAATCCAAATTCCTGTAAGAATGTTTTAAGGCTTAAAACTCATCTCTGTGTGATTTTGGCTTAACCTTAAGTGTGTGCTCCCATGCCATACAAGGAACCTCTGGTCCTTGTATGACTTGTAAACTACAGTCCTGAATGGGGACTAAGGATTATGACTTGTTTAATGAGACATAATTAAAATAATCTATGGTTTATATGAATTTGTGAGCCCATTCTATGAGATAAAGCAAAGCTGGCAGCAATAATCATTTGAGAGATACGGAACAGAACATAAACCTGTCATTCTAGAGACCCAAAATGCAAACATTCCATAATTAATTCCTTGGAGATGGTTTCACAGGCAAAAGGAAGAGAAAAGATAATCCTGACACTTGTGCTGCAATATATTTCATAAGATATGCAATGGTGAATAGTTTTGTTCAGTTATTTAATCCCATGTACTTTCCTTCCTAGACATTTTGGGCAAGTTCAAAAAAAAATACTGCCTGACTGAACTAGCCTTTGAATTTGATTTCAACACTGGCAATCTTGTGAATGAAGTCAAATGTACATGTCCCAGGATAACTTCGCAGAATTCAATCTGAGTCCGTCACTGGGACTAGAAGTTTATTCTTCCAAACATTTTGACTCCTGTTGGAGCTCATCCTCAGTGAACTTCTCTTTCTCTTTCCAGACACATTATGGAGAGAGAAACACATTCCGTGAAGATGGGCTCCAGCACGAGTCCAAAAGCTTGGATGAATAAACCTCTGGTCCTGGTGACTGAATCACCAGGCAATCTGCAACTGGCAATCTTACTTAAACGCCATCCTCCATGCAACTGAGGAAATTGGTTTCTTTAGGAGTTAAGTGGTAACAAGGAAAGCCAAGAATAGATCGAGATCTGGTTCCCAAGAATTCGCTATTGCTCCTTGCAAGATCACACTAACTGATTATAAGCAGTGACAACATGGTCACCAAAATAATTTACTGAAACATCTGTAAACATTGTCATGTGCCAATAAAGAAAAATGGTGGGCATATATAATTTAAAAAGTAGTCAAAATGAGCAGATTAAAATATTGTGGGATTTCGAAATACAAAATGATAAAATCTTGGCTCAAAACAAACATTTAAGATTTAACTCTGGTTGAAAAGAGTATAGACAATTGATGTGGCAATGTCAGGAGATAGAATAGAAGGCAAAGAATTGGAAGAGATCAAAAATATCAAGGTTTAAGAATTGAGGTCGAAAGATAACTGGCTGTGGTCACCCCAATGGTTATTAGCACACTGAGTGCTGTGCCAAAAAATCTTGAACAACCCAGAACAATCTGCACATTGACAAAATTTCCATCTCTCAATTACAAAAGGCAATACTGCTTGTATCTGCGCATATACTAAGCCGGCACTTTATGTCATTCTAAGTTTTGGGATGTACTCAATGCAAATGAAACTGAGCACCAACTAAAGAACAGGCAACTGTAAGAGGTTTTCCAACTTTTCATTTCACCTTGCAGTGTATTGTTAAACTGCTTACCAATGACTTGCTGCAGACCAGTCAGCTATTTCAGAGGGAGAGGGAGAGAGGGAGAGGGAGAGGAAGAGGGAGAGAGGGGGAGGAAGAGGAAGAGGGAGAGAATGAATGCATACCAGTTTGTTTAGCTGTGAGAGCACCAGACTAAAAAACAGGAAACTGAGTTCTAGTTCCACTTTAGGCATGAAAACCACCTTGGTGATTTTGGGAAGTCCCTCTTTCTTAAGTCCAACTCACCTCACAAGGTTGTTGTTTTGAGCAAAATAGAAGAAGGGGGGGATACTAGGTATGCTTGTCAACTTGTTCTAAAAATAATAAAAACAGTTAAAAAATCTTTTTAACAGATGCGGTGACTAACACTTGATTTTACTTGAATTTTCTCTACCATTTTTACTATTATTTTTTTTCATTTCAGATTATTTTTTTCCTTCTCTGCTCCTTTATCCAAGCTGCATTCTTGTTTTATTTCCTTGAGTTTCCCAAAACTATGTTCAGAAATGCCACTGTTTCCTGCACAAACTGATTAGAAATAACTGCATGACAAAATAGCAATAATGGTACGTTGAAATCCCTACAAGAAATATCACTTGTCAGTAAGCAAGAACTGGAGGAACCACAAAGCAAAGTAATAGAAAATAAAACAAATAAAGTACTCTGGAACTTTAGAATTCAAACAGAGAAGCATCAGCCACAAAACACCCAAACTTAACAATTCTTGATAAGTCAGTCAAAAATATCTGTAAAGTGGACTCTGCAATACCTGGAGATAACAGAACAGGAAAGAAGGAACTGGAAAAACAAACCATAAAGACCTGAAAATAGAGGTAGAATGACAATGGCAAAAGGAGTAATGATAGTACTGATAGTAATAGACATCTTAGGCAAAACTACAAAACATCTGCAGCACCATTTGTACACCATTCGCACTGACTAAATCACCATCAGTCAATTGCAGAAAGCAACTTTATTTGAAACTGCTTACATCTTGTAACAATACCTTAACACCGTCAAACACATCTGCCTATCCCAGGTCCTTGGGAAGGACTTGGTAAGTGGATACAAATGCTTAATTGAGTCTAACATCTGGCTATCTATGCAATCAACCATAATGTAGTTTCCTGTAACACTAATTTATTGAATTTCCAGAGATTTAATATTCAATAGCTGATAAAATCATCCAGAAAGGAGTATTTCAGAAGTGTCTAATTAAAGCTTGGATACAGCAAACAATCGTCATTACAACTGAAATATTGCAAGTCAGATTGAATGTCGGTTTTGTTACAATATTGGTCTTTCAACCAGGATCTGTCTCAGTGTCTGTGGTCATTCTGTTAAGAGTCTGAATGCTGAATATCTGTTTGCCAAAAGTCCCATTGCCTATTTTTAGTGATCCTGGAAGCAATATTATTTCTATTACCATGAGAGTAAACAATGAATTAAAACTTGGCATCTATTTGGGGCAGGTTGCAGGGGGCATATCAGGAGACAGTCAGATTATTAGGTAGGCAGGAAAGTAAGATATTCTTGGCAGTGCTTGTGTTTTAATATACGAGGTCAGGATTGCTTAATACAATTCAACGAAACTAACCAGCTATAAGCGGAAAAACCATTATGTTGTGTATATTTATTTATTTATTCTGTGTAGGTGCATAAAGAGGGATGAATTCTATGTATTTGCTTGACCTAACATTACCATGCTGTAGATTCTCTTAGCTGCTCTTCTACATTATCACATCTCCACACTGTCTTCTGTTTTTTTTTTCTTTTTTGTGCTTTTTCCTGGATGTGCACTTCAGAGTGGTTTTTTGCCTTTGACCAGTTGTACAAACACCTTCTCCGTGACCTACAACCAGCTCATCAGAGATTAAAATTCAGGAAAAGCTTCCTTAGGTCCACAGAAGTCTTTGAGAGCAGAGAGGACCTATGGAAAGCTACCAAGAACCAACACCGAATGGAACCAATAGAAGAGCTGATACCTCAGTCTGATGATGGCTGGGAAGTATGGACATTGTTGAAGAGATTGTGCATGGATACAATACGATCCAGAGACACTCTGAGGGTTTATGGTGGTTTCTGTTCTTTGCGATTGTGGTGACATGAGGACAACACATACAGTATTTATACCTGCCCTTTGTGTCATAATTAGTGTATACTTGACAACCTCATGGTAGCATGACATAATACAGTGAATGTTGCTAATTTCCGTGCAAGATCTGCTTAACTTGTATATATTTCAATCTTGTATTTTTTATTTTATATCATACAGTATGACTTACTTTGTGATACTTCTGGCAGAAATAAACAAACAAACCTACTATGCAAAGAACTTAAAAGATTCAAACATGGTAGAAGCAAATGGCTGGACATTTATTATAATACATTGAGACATATGTTTATAGTAAAATATTTAGTACAATATATTGCAAAGTTACCTTCTAGTTACATAAGACCAAAGACGTTCCAACTAACTTAGAAGAACAAATGAACATTTCTTGCTCTGTACAGAATACTCTTTAGGATTAATATATGCTGTGGAACTGTGAATGCAAATGTCATTAATTATATATGAATGAAGCTTTCATATAATTCTTCTGCCTACCTTGATTTAAAAGAAAAATAAAACAAACTGCCTTTCAGGTTTCTTTGTAGAGCTTATATCTTAATTCTTCATTCCATCATAGTTGAATATCAGTATTATGTTTTAATATGTCATTTAAACTATCTTTGATGTTTTTGTATATGATGATTCTTTAGAAAATGCCATATCTTAATACTATATTTATGCAATGAGAGAACAGCTTTACGCTGCTTATATAAACCCTATTAAATATAAGGAGATAAATATTTTCTATTTGTACTTGTAAAAAAATAAATAAAAACTGTATCATTCAAGCATTGCTAAATCACATCACCCAGGTTTTCTTTGAAAACCACTGCACGGGCAGTTTGAGTCTACATATAATTAGTATTTAAAAGACATGGACACAATGATGCTAAGGAGATTGCTTCCAGTAAATGGATTTTTGGACTTAATATTCTTATGGTGATATTCCATAGAAGTAAATTCCAAAAAGAATTTGGAAGTAATATATTTTGATAGAAGTGAAAGTCTCAGTGAAGAGAGAGCATTACAATATCATATTTTGTTTTAAATCCTATGGGCAAAAGTCAGAAAAGTTAAATACGCCAATTATCCAGTTGAACCAATAGATTTCAATCTTTCTTTGTATCATAAATCAGTGAAATATAAGAGAGCTGGAGAGTAGGGTACAGAACAAAGCTCATCCATTAAAAGGCAGCATTGTTCCTATCACTAATCTTTCCCTTTAACCTATGTCTAACACCATCTCCTTTGTCTTGCTGATGCTCAGGTGCAGGTTGCTTTGTAAGCACCACGTGGATAGTTTTTGAACCTCCCCTCCCATACGCTGTTTCATCTCTACCTGTAAAAAGACCCAATACGGTGGTATCATCTGCGAACTTAATGATCGCAGTGGATGGGGTCTAGTAAGACTAGAAACTAGGAAAATGTGAGTTCTAATCACAACTTAAACATGAAACCAGCTGAATGAGGTTGGCCAAGTCACTCTCTCTTAGCCTTAGGAAGAAGACAGTGGCAAAACAGTTCTGAAAAGCTTTGCCAAGAAAATTGCAGGGACATGCCCAGGAGTCAACTAATAAATCTCTAAGTTGAACCTGGATTTCCACCATTTGGGGGTGGATGGGTCCTGGCATTAATCTACACTGGCACCAGATGCAACAGCAAAGCCATGTCATGGCCCATTTACTTTGTATTAGTTCAAGCATCCTTTACCTTTTACACTCCATCATCAGAAATAATATTGTGTGTGTCTGCTTTTTCACATCAAGATACTGTCACTTTTGCCATCAACTTATCCTTTAGCATTCTTTTTATGTTGATTAATTTGAAACATAATCTAAAAATTGCTTTGAATGGGGAACTGGAATGGACTCAAGGGGATTTATATCTGAGTAAATTTAAAATGAGGACATTGATCAGTTGCAAGTCATACTGACATATGTGAGAGTAAATCCCCCTGAACACAGTACTCCTTCTGAGAAATGTACTGAAGATTGTTTTCCTCCCTGTTTCCCAGGATATTTGTAAGCTTGACTTTCTCTCTCCTTTCTCTCTCAGTAAATGTCAAAGGATCTGTAAATATTGCGAAGCTAACTTGAGTTTTGTTGTATGTGTGCACAGAGATAAAACTTGAGATTTTTAAGTCTAATTTGCATTTTCTTAGATTTTGGGAATATTTTTTGGAGGGAAGATTCTCAATATAAAGAGAAACTGTATGAAAATAGTTGAGAGATCTCTGCTAGAGCCATCTGTCATGTAGTTACGACATATGTTTGATTTGTTTATTCAGGACTGAAGTGTAAATTGATACATTGAAGTAATGTTTGGCTTTAGTGATTAGTGAGTATCTTCACAGGTACAAGAAGTGCATGCCTGCACACACACTCCTAAGCCTGATAAAATTTGCAAGGGAATGGTTATGAAGAGAAAATATTACCGCCTTCCACACACATGAAACACCAAATAGAAAGATTATGAGACTGATTTCATCCAGCTCTCTGTTCACTTTGCATGTTTTACATGTCTACATAGTTCAGAAGACATTCCTCTATGCTCAACAGGCTCAGCAACTTAATCCAGTATTCCCACCTTGTTGTCCTCCTTATTTGTAGGATGTTGAGGGCAATGGTGGTGGGGGTTACAGGAATTTAATTAAAACAGTTAAAAGCCATCTGTTGGGAACGCTTATTATTAATGTGTTTAAGGTCGCAGCCCTACAAAAAGGATGCCACTTTACTCCTAAAGACTAAGCTTAAGATATGAAAGAAGAGATGTGAAGGTGGTGGGTGTGTTCCCTTCCGCTTTCACCAACGGGACCTGCCTTGTTTCCTTCTGCTATCAATGTTTTGGAAATTTGAAAAAAGCGTGCTACAGTAAGAACGCCATCCCAAACCGTTTACGTTGATATAATTCGTAAGATAAAAGGCGGCGCATGTCCTTTCTCTTGAATGGATAATTTAACTGCCGGTGACACTTATCCAATACTTGATAGCAACAGTCAATAGAAGCCAGCGGGGGGTTGCCTTTGAAACTGGTCAAGCCTCCAGTATACTGCGCTCGCCCCTCCTCTCACCCTGTTGCAAGCCTGGGCAGAGGGGTTTTTCGCCGAGATTGGCTGCTTGGCTCCCTTGCGGACCTGGAAGCGCGCGCAGGCTGTCCGGGGGAAGGGAGCCTGAAAGTTTCTTTCCTCAGCAAACGGGAAGGGCAGAGGCGCGCTCAGTCGCAGAAAGCGAAAGGGAGGCGCCTTCCCGCAACAGCGCTCGTTGCTGGGAAGGGTCCACACAAGGGCGAGTGTCGAGGGCTGTCCGGCGAGACAGTCCTGAGCGTGAACCAACGCCTCCAAAATCGCGGCTTCTTTGACTTATGACTAAATCTCTCTCTCTCTCTCTCTCTTGACTGGCGAGAAGCCCGTTCTTTCTGGGAGTAACACCGCCCCCCTCCCCACGCCCGGTCGGGACAAAGCTCCCTCCCACGTCCACTCGCGAAAGGACGTGACTTCTCGCTTTTGATGGCAACTGGGTGACATCAAATCGAGCGAAGGAAAACTTTTGCCGGGCGGGGGCGAGAGCCGTCGCTCGGCCTTGCCTTCTTACAACCCTGCCCCGTTAAGTCTGGCGGGCCTCACTCCCGGGCAAGCGAGCAGGGGAGAGCGACTTGCCCGCGCAAGGGCTGCACCTGCTGGAGCGCTTCCTCCGGCGGGATCGAGAGCCCGGTCGGTTTGGCTCGCTGCGCGTGTCTCTTCCTCCAATAGAGGGGGCGACTGGAGCGCGTCAGGAACGCCGGCGGCGCTACAAAAAGGCTTTGCTTCGGAGTCTTTGGTGGGGCCAGCAGCCGCCCTTCTCTGGTAATCGAGCTCGGACCAAGCTAATTAGGCGCAAATCCTGAAATGCTGCAGGTCTGAGGAGGTGAAAAGTCCCTCTAGAAAAGAAAGAGGGACCTATTGGGTTAACCCGGGGTCGCCTGCAGACGTTGTGTTGACTTGGAGGCAGCTGCAAAGGAGACCGGCGGCGGGTTGTCGGACCGCAGCGGGACTGGGAAACGAACGTCTGGATCGCCGGTCCTCTCTTTCCTCCCTCTCCGCTTTCTCGGAGTTCCTCCTGGGGGAGACATTGCCCCCCCTCGAAAAAGGCTGGGGACGCTCCAGCTCCCAATTGCGCTCACGCGCTTGAAGTGTGAAAGGCTCGCTCTCGTTCTCTCTCTTGCTTATTGAGAAATCGACCCTTCTGTTTTCCGGGATCCTGGGATGTAAGCTCCTCCGTGTGAGAAATCGTCGCCTTTCGCCTCGCCCCCCCCTCCTTTTGCAGAGCAGCTGCTCTTGCTTTTACTCCCGGTGGACGGAAGAGAGAGGATAGGGTGGGGATTTCTTTTCTTTTCTTTCTTTCTCTCCCTTATAAATTCAATGGATATGAACTTGGTGGCTTTGGAACCTTGTTGGTTTGGAATATCTAGGTGCTGAGATCGCCTTCTGGAGTGCAGAAGCCAGATTCGCTGGAGAGGAGGATTTGTCGAGGGGCAAGATGCCTCTGGCCGCCTTCTACTTCGTGTTGCCCTTAATGGGTAAGTGCCCGGTGCGTTCAGTCTTTGGTATGTGTCTCTGGACAACCGTTCTTGGTTGGCTTCGTGAGTTCCAAAGAGCGGCAGATGGTCTTTGAAAGATGCGGTTAAGTTCTTTTTATCAATTTTAGACCAACGTTTGCATCGCGGAGAATGGATTTACTCTGTATTTCAGTCCATGCTTGCTTGGCGGTAGGTCTCGTTGGAATTTAGTTGAGCTTACTTTTGAGTAGAACTTACACAGGGTGGTGCTGTTTGCAGAAGACGCTGCCTTGTGCCTTTAAACTGGAAGTAAGTTGTAAGTAAAACTTTCCAGTAAATTCATCTTTATTAGAAGAAAGTGAGGATTTCATTATGAAATGTATAGTTGCAACCTGCCTGTTCTGACCTGTGGCAGGAAAAAGGCTTGTACCTCCAGTCTTGTACTGTGGCTTGAAAATAGATCTGGGGTGTATTTGAGTGCAAACATGCCAGTTTGTTTTATATTGGAAAGGAAATTAAAAAACTAAAAGATGATTATATTGGTTATGCAAAGTACTCTGGAGGAAGAGGAAATTGAAAATCTAGTGGCTTTGAAATTTTTTCAATGGAAAGCTCAAGTTTGAAAGATTCCTGGATATTAAAGAATATGTTGCTCTCATTTGATCTTTTTCCTGACTGAAGTTAACACTGCCTTTGTGCAAATGAGTACTTAACTCCCTAATACTATTGTTAGAGCATAAAGGGGGCAGTTTCTGTATGTTGAAAGTTAACCTCCATAAATGTGGGTTTTTCAAAGAAAAGGGGGGGGGAAGTGGCTTAAATGGGGCTAATGGGTGACCTGACTATCTTTCACAGCTGGTGCATTGATTTGGCAATGACTTTTAAAAAACATTCAATTTTAAAGACTTTCCTGAAGAAGGAGAGATGTTAGCTTTCCCTTTGCAAAGTTCTCCTTGGTGTCTTTGCTCTCCTGAGAAAGGCAACCAAGACCAAGCTCTCTCTGCCTCTCCCCCACTGGACTCTTGTAAATTAGTTTTGTGTGTGTGTTCTCTTGGACTGACCACTCAGGGTTTACAGGTTCTCTTTTGCTCTCTTTGAATGCAGAAGCACTCTTCTCGGCTGAAGTGAGTGGGCTGCTTGGAGGAGACCATCTGGATTGTGTGAAAGCCAGCGACCAGTGTCTCAGGGAGCAGAGCTGCAGCACTAAATACAGGACACTGAGGCAGTGTGTAGCTGGCAAAGAGAGCAACTTCAGCCGGGCAGCAGGCCTGGAGGCAAAGGACGAGTGCAAAAGCGCCATGGAGGCTCTCAAGCAGAAATCCCTCTATAATTGCCGCTGCAAAAGAGGCATGAAAAAGGAGAAAAACTGTCTGCGTATTTACTGGAGCATGTACCAAAGCTTACAGGGTACGTGGTTGTCATACACAACATCTTTCCCTGCCTCCTTCCCCAGTGCTAGAAAGGAATGCCCTCTGTCCTGCCCCCCCTCCAGATCCTCTGTCAGCTGACCTTGTTATTTTCTTTGTGCTCTTTGGCTGCAGAGGGAGGACCACTGATGCCACCCAGCCAGAGCAGCTGTTGCTGGTGTGGTTTCCTATTGTTGAAAATGCAAATTAAAATGTTTCCCCCAGAAGGGACTCATCTGACCTTTGTAAACCAAAGTCAAAAAGGGAGTACAGATCTACAAAGCAGTTGAATTAGGAACTTCCCCTCCTCCCAGCAAAGACTATCAGCCCTTGTTAATGAAATCTAAAGTTGGGAGATTATACAGGCCAATTTCTCACCTATGAGGTCAAATTGCTACCCAAGCATTATATCTAAGCGCAGCATTCTTTCCGTAGTGTGGAATGTAGATGAATTTTGGGAGAAAGCTTCCTTAATAAAATGCTGGCATCAATGAAAAAAATTAAAATCATTGTTTCCCGAGGTAATAGGAATAACTTAGATCATGGTTCAAAATTTAAAGTTCAGCTATGCTATTCTTGTTATCCTGTGTATCTTATAAGAATGTCTCTATATCTGTGAGGCTTAGTTGAATCAACATTTTAGTTGCTGCTAAACCTAAACTTTGGATCGTTGACTGAAGCTTCCTGCTTGGGGCCTTTCATCCAAATAGTGTATGCATTTTTATTTCTCATATTTATATTCTGCTTTACCCATTAGTACCTGAGGGCCGTGGTTATGGGGTTAGGTGATAAGTAGCCAAGCCTTTAGTCTCCATTGCTTTAAGTAAAATGATGGAATACTTGTCCCAGATTGAGGAAGGTTGCTGGCCTGTATCTCACCTTTTAAACAGATCAGTTTTCCCACAGAATTCTGTAAACACCCATGCATTTCCCATAGGATGTCAAACAAGATTTTTTTTTGAAGAAAGAATTATTGTAATTCTCATAGATGTATGAGTTTTTTCCTTAGTTTTCTGGCAGCCTCCTAACTAAGAAACTTGTTCCATATGTATCAAATGAAGATAGATGTAGATGTGAATCTGTTTGGTTTACAGGAAAAGTTGGCAACAAAGTACTTTTTTGTCTAAAATGGGTACTATAAACATTACACCCCCTCCCATTTCTTTTTAAAAACCGTTGCCATCTCTTAATACTGTTTATTTTATTGATGACTCAACTTCATTTGTAAGTACAAAGTACTTATAACATAATAGTGATTGAACTTCATAGTAATGAGTCCTTGAAGCTTGTTTCCGAATCTTTAACAGCTACAAATATGAAAGAGTTAAAATTCTTTTAATTGAAGCTTCTGTAGGATTTTTACCAAAGAGTAGAAGATGATATGGTGGATGGGAGGCCAAATAGAGTGGAAACTAGTAGTAATTGATTGCATTGTCATGCTTGTTGGGAATAGCCTGGAGATTCTTGAACTGTTGAAGTTTCAGAAAATGTTTAAAAAGCATGAAAGAAAAAAAATATTTTAAATTGTTTTTAGGAAATGATTTGCTTGAAGAATCACCTTACGAACCAGTGAACAGCAGGTTAACGGACATATTCAGGCTAGCACCAATTGTATCAGGTAAATTGCTTATGTTTCTTCTACAGAACTGTAGTGGCCAGAATTGATCATTTTAAATGAAGTAATGCATTTCCTATGGTTTTATATCTTTCATAAGTTTAGTTCTATACTTGGAATAAAATGTTATAATCAAGACTACAAAGAAAATATATCAACCTAGTTTATTACTAATTCTGCAATTTGATCTGATGCAAGTTTAATAAGAAACAAGACCCATTTTGTAGAATGGGATTAGGCAAATTAAGTTTAGGCCAAAGCTGCAAACCCTCTTGGGTGTTTGGTCATTATATTATTATTGTTTCTTATTGCTTTTATTATCATGAGACTTGGAGCAGAAACATGCAGCGTTATAATAGAAATCTATTGGTCTGATATCAGTGCTTGATTATTAAAACCTTATAGTCTAGATGAGTCCATATTTTGTTCATTGTTTAATTACTGTAATATGAAGTGATTACTCAGATGATTGAAACAAAAAGTACAGCCCAACAACAGCAAGAAACAGCATATGACATCAACCCAGCTGACAAGTCATAATGTTTTCTGTGAAAGCAGCCCATACATTCATTTGTGACTCAACCGATGTACATACTTATGTGGGAAAAAGTCCTATGTCAGCTGTATTTATGAGAAAAGATGATCTGTATTCTATTCTTAAATGACGTTGTGGTGTAAATGGACTGTGAGACTCATCTAAAAATGGTTTCTATTATGTTCCAGCTCTTTTTACATTGTTTATGTACTTTCACAAGAAATTAAAAAAAACTGTGGGGAGAGAATAACAAAATATACCTGTAGGTGGCAATCTGATCCTCTGCCTTTAGAATGTACAGTGCGAGATTTGATTGTTCATGTAACTGGTGCAGATTTCTTTAATTGACACCAGTGTAGATACGTTGATTTTGTTTCATATTTAGATGAGGAGCAAATGGGTGGGGATTTTTTTATACTAAATGGGAAAAAAATAAATTTTGTTTCTTGTGAAGTTAGAAATCTTGTGATGTTCATTGAGGTTTACTCCCATACTAGATTTGATCTTTTGTTCTTTTATTCATTTTGCTTTCATAATTCTCTCACAGTATCATCTTGGACAATTTGTGTTATTCCAGTGCAAAATGAAACTGAACCTTATTTGGGTTTTCATATTTAAATTGCATTTCTGATGGATCAGAAGGATAGATATTTAAAATCTCAACTTAAATCCAATTAAGGAGCGTTATGGCACCTTCGGAATCTCATCTTGTAATTAAATACACTCAATGTATCAGTCAAAATTGCATGTTTGCACTTTCTACTCAGTTCCTTGGTGAAAACAGGAACACCAGCATGCCAGGATAAGTGGCCTGGAGAAGAAATTGTTTTTTTGAAGGCTTTCCAAATAAGTACTATTACTATTTCATCTGAATAGGCTGATGCAGACTTTGCAGCTAAGCTCTTAATGTTCTTTTAAAATCAATCTGAAATCATTTTTATCTTCCTTTCAGAGCTAGCTTGTTTTGAATGTAAGCTTTTCTGGCTGAATTGTTTCCCCCCCTGTTCTTTTGACAATCAAGTGTGTTGCTTTCTTTGTTTTGTTTTAAGTTGTTAGATCTATTAGATCTCACAACTCTCTGCAACAATAACGTGCATGATCTACTTATGCAGCTGAAACTATTCTGTACACTGTTCTTCTCCTGGTATTCCCGTGTATTCAACAGTAGGATTAGTTGTCAAAAGTGCATAGATGTTTCTCTAATTTAGACAATACTGTGAATATGAATCACTATTCTAATACATTGAAAGTATTGAACAGCAACAGTTGTCTCCTAATTAGATTCTTACTGTGTTAATTTATTGTACTGCTGTCTACTCCCCTGTTTCAAGCTCACTGGGTGTATAACCAGAAGGAATACTGTGTTTGAAATGTTGACTTTTTGCTGATTTGATTAGTAAGCTTGCTTAAGGCAGCAGGGTTTCTATCTGTTTATCTGCCAAATCTGGTCAGTGTTGCATATTAAATATACACAAGACAATGTTTTCCCTTGTCAGGGTTATATATGAACATAACTGAGGTCAATTGTTGGTCTGTTTTATATGACCACAATTTGTGTGTCTCCCATATGACTTTCTTTACACAGCGAGACCAAGCTTTTGAATAATTTATTAGATGCAAGTTAGAAAATCTCAATAACTGTCTCTGGGTATTTTGAAAAAGAAATAGTGGACTGGTGAAAATTAATGGTTCATTTTTGCTTCACCTGTTTTTCAATAAGCAACAGGTTATATCTTTCTAGAGTCGTAAAAAAATGAGAATGACACTTTCCATATTTGCATAATTTTCTTCTTTCCCTCATTTCTATGAAATTATGTTAAGCTGGTGTGGCATACTTATGCAAGTTGCTGATTTTTGGTGTTAAAAAGGGAGGAGATTTCACCTTCTACATTAACAATAGATGTAAAGTGTAAAGATGTAGCTATACTAAAGAAATTTGTGATGCAGACTTAGAAACATTATTCATAAACTGCAAACCACTTTATCCCGATGAGAGTTCTCCTCTTTTCTATTGGCTGCAATATACATTCCATCCCAGGCCTGCATAAACAATGCATTACACAATCTAACTGACCAGATTTCATGGGCTTAAGAGAAATACCCTGATTCATTCCTAATATTATTAGGTGACTTTAACAATGCCAATTTAAGTCAAGAACTTCCAAAATTATTCCAATATATCAACTGCCCTACTAGAGGAAAAAACATTTTAGACCACTGCCATACAACGTTACAAAATGTCTATAGATCCTTATAATGATCAACAGTTGGTAACTCTGATCACTGTATGATTCATCTTGTACCTCTTAATAGACAAAGGATTAAAAGTATAAAGCCAGCAATTAAATTAGTGAAATCTTGGACTGAAAAGGCAAAGATAAAGCTACAGGCTTGCCTTGATTGCATAGACTGGAATTAATATCTCTGCAGGCTTGAATGAATTTACAGAGACTGTTACATCATATGTTAGTTTCTGTGAAGACCTATGTGTACCGAATCGAAACCTAAAAACACACAGTAACAATAAACCCTGGTTTACATCTAAACTTAAACACTGTGCCAAATAAGAAGTCTACAGAAAAGGAGACAGAATTCTGTACAACCAGGCCAGAAATGTATTAACAAGAGAGAGCAGAGCAGCAAAAAAAGCTACTCTGAAAAGCTGAACGATCAGCTCTTAAAGAATGAACCAGTAAATATATAGAAAACTTTTAAAAATATCACTGGTTACAGCAAATCTCCACCACATGTTGACAACTAGCAGATGACCTCAATATATTTAACTGTAGGTTTGAAAGAAAACCACTGTCAATTGTTACCACCACCTTCACCCAAGAAACACCAACAGCAGTCAAGCCTCCTACTACAAGCTCCATCTTTTGAGTGAACCACCTCTGGTGATCACAGAAAAGACTCGGCAAGACTCATTTCATAGACAAAAGCCTGGAAAAGCTGGCTTTGTGCCTAAGGAAGGGCTGGAACTCATCATCTCCCAGTTTTCAATGCCTTAAACACTATAGCGAACTGGGTCTCAAAGAATCATGTCAACTATGTTTATTCTAAAAGGTTTTAATTGAAGCAACTCACTCTAGCAGTATTGATGGCTGAATGAGTAACTCAGTAGTAGAAGAAGTGCTTTGTTTGGAGAAAGGCTCAGGTTAATTGTCCCAGCCTATACAGTAAAAAGTAGGAAAGACCACTAAAGAATTGCTACTGATAAATGTAGGAAAAGTATCTGCTGTTCAGCCTACTTATAAAGGAACTGAAGAAGGAACAAGAAAATAGGATGATCAGATTTGCATATGACAAAAAGGAAAAAAGCAAGCACTGTAGAAGACAGTAACAAGATTAAGAAAGATCTTGACAAGCTGGAATATTGATCAGAAACCAGCAAGATGAATATCAATAGAGACAATTGATAAGTTCTACCTTTCGATAGGGAAAATCAAAGATGAGCGTGAAATTAGGGTAGGGGACATACTCGGCATAGTACAGGTAATTCTCAATTTACAGCAGTGATCATAGTAACGGTACTGAAAAAAGTTACTTATGACCATTTTTCACACTTATGACTGTTGCAGCATCCCTATGGTCACCTGATTTACATTCAGATGCTTGACAACTGTTTCATATTTATGATGGCTTCAGTGTCATGGGGTCATGTGATCATATTTTGCGCCCTTCCCACAAGCTAAAGTCAATGGGAAAACCATATTCAGTTAAATGGTAAAATGGGCCAAAACTCTGTTAACAAAGTTCTCACTTAGCAACATATATGTGAACTCAATTGTGGGTCGTAAGTCGAGGACTACTTGCATATGGTATGCTGGCTTGGCAGTGGAATGCTGGCTTGACAGCTGCGGACAGAAAGACATTACAGAAGGTGATTAAGACAGCACAAAACATCGTGGGCTGTCCCCTGACACAACTGGATGACATTGCTATGGCCCGTTGCCTTAGAAGAGTGAGTAAAATCCTAAGGGACAAATCACACTCTGGTCAGCCCTTCTTTACTCTCCTACCATCGGGCAGGAGATACAGAAGCATAGGCAGCTGCACAAACAGGCTGAAGAGCAGTTTTTATCTGTGGGCTGTCGGATGCCTAAATGAAAAACAATAATGTAACGATGTGGCGTCTGCATGTGTTGGAGGAGACACATATTGTACAATGATAATAAAGGTTTCATTTCATTTCTCAGAAGAGTTCACACCTCCTGCTGTCTTCCTCATTGACTTGTGGGAAGCTGGCAGGAAGTATTCCCTTTTTCACAAGTAATATAGACTGGCACCATTTCCCTTCCCCTCACTAAGCTCAGTTGGAAGACAGGAAAGATAGGGATACACCCATGATGATCATGTGGTTTTGGCTGATCATGGCAGCATGTAGGTGCAGTATAAATGAAGTAGCCCCAGCTTGGGTCAAATTTCTATCCCATGGGATTAATGAATCCAGGATTTTAGACACATGCTGTAAATTAGCCATTTGAGGTATATTGGTTCAAAAATAGTTGCCCTTTGATGCATCATTTTGCCCTCTTGAAGATTATAAACAGACACAAGAAATAGAGTAATATGTAGATTATTATTTTAAGGCAGCATCTTGCCTTAAACGGTGAATTTGTGGATAACAAGACTTTGAAAAATCATAGTTTACAAATGTACTAAAGCTGTTCCACCACTTTGCGCACACATAAAATACAAAAAAACCACCTTTTCCAAGTTCTTCAAACAAAATAATCTCCATTAAAAGAGGGATATATGTTATTCTTTATTGTGAATAATAAGATTTGTTTGTACTTCTGTAACCATAATTAATGATTCATTTTATATAGTAGGAAGGTATCTAGTTATTGTAAAGAAGTGGCCTCATTTGTACAAGCAAGAAGTACTTTGTGGGAGGCTGTTGAAATACTGTACACAGCAGGACTATCCCATTGTTTGGTATTCTTTGCTTTTTATTACTTTTGGGAGCAGTAATATTAAAAGAATTTGATAGAGATGCGATTTGGGAAAATATTTCGATGCATTCTTAAAAACACTGCATAATGCTTGGTACCGTGCATTTCATATTCATTTTTCAAAATAATCCCAAGTTTCTTTTATGTGGACAGCTCTATGATATAATATATTGCTTTCACATAAAAAGCTGAAGATTACCCATAAATGAAGGGAAAATGGAACTCTAGTTCCATATGGCTCTCCTACATAATCCCTGCCTCCCACAGAACCTCTCTAATT
>JANHFO010005661.1:227967-239783 GCA_032468095.1 Pareas carinatus | reverse complement strand
AGAAAGAATGACAAGGTAGGAAGGAAGGAAAGAGAAGGGAGCAGGGATGGGAAGAAAGGAAAAAGGAAGGAAGGAGACAAGAGAGATGGCGAATGAGAAGAAGGAAAAGTTGCAGGAGTAGGAGTTGCAGAAGCTGGGGACAGAATTAAAAGAGGAATCAGCATAGAATTCCTACGTAATCATAAATGAACTAAGTTCAACTGAATTCTGTCGACCCTAACCTAAATCCCAGCAGGTATTAACCATGAGTGGAGAAGATTCCTGTGCATAGGTTGCTTAGCAATAAATTGGTTTGATTGGACCTCCACGTGTGGATCTGTCTTTCATATCGAACAAGATGGGAATGAGAGGAAGGAAATGGGAAAGAGAGAGGGAGCGACGGAGGGAGGAAAGAAGAAAAGGAAGGGAGGGAGGGAGAGAAGAGAGATGGGGAAGGAGAGGAAGGAGATGTGTAGAATGAGTGGCGGAAGCTGGGGAAGGAGTTAAAAGAGGGATCAGCACGGAATCCCTACATAGCCACAAGTGAACTAAGTCCAACTGAATTCTGTTGACCCTAACCTAAATCCCAGCAGGTACTAACCATGAGTTGAGAAGATTCCTGGGCTTTTAGCAATAAATCAGCTTAGTTGGACCTTCACGTGTGGACCTGAACTTTTGCACCTGACAGAGGGACGGTGATCAACAATGCTGCCCATCTTTCCAAGCCACTCTTATCTTGGAAGACCTGGGTTCGAAAAAACGATGAGCTTTTCGGTACTTCTTTCTCTCGGCTTGGAATCAGATGGATCTGTGAGAAGGGCTTTTTTCCCCAGAAAAACGCATTTTATCAAAATGCACAAGCTTACCGTTCATCACTCTTGTGAAACTGAAAAATGCATCTGGTTTTGGACTCCCGTAGATTAAAACGACTCTTCCGCTCTTTATTTTCTTTTTCTTCCTTCTCTTTCCCAGGACGGCAATGGATCTGGCCTCCCACCCTCCATACAGGCACGGACTCGCTTGCGACCTTCTGGGCCGCTGGTGTCTTTCCTGCTCTTCGTTGGCCAACTCGGCGCCTCTTAACCTGCCTGAACCTCACCGGCCTCTCTTTCTGTTGCCCTGTTCAGTCTCTTGGCTTCACCCTTTCCTCGCTGGTGGAAATGGAGAGAAAGACCAAGCTGAAAAGAAGTTCAGTTGCTGGGGCAGCCCCTGTCCACAAATCGCAGCTCCATCGTGGACCATCCAAGGTCATCAAGCATCAATCCTTGGGCTTCTTCCCCACTAGAGGAATCCTTGGACTTCTTCCCCACTCTGTAGCTACGTATGCGATGGTATGTGAGAAAGACCTTGGAAGACGGCTGAAGAGATGCTACCTGGACAATAGTCTATTCGCCCAAGCTGGACTGGCCTAGTCCGGCCCCTACTTCCTCCTGCTTTTTAGCCACTGTTTTTTATAATTTTAAAATGGTTTTAAATTGGTTTTAAATTGGTCTTATATTTGGTTTTTATCTAATACAGCCTCCTAATATTTTGTTTTAACATATTTTAATATTTGTGATTGTGTTATTTTAATTTGCTGTACACCGCCCTGAGTCCATGAGGAGAAGGGCGGTATAAAAATCTAATAAAATAAAAATAAATAATATTGAAAAACCAAGGGCAATAGTGCTACTAAATAAAAACGTCAGCTAGGAAAGATTGAAGTCAGGGTAATATCAGGCACACCAGGTAACCCTGGCATAATAACCCCAGATGATGCCATGCTGAGACTTTTAGAAGGGCAAATATGATTCATTGATACAAAATCACAGTTTGGAAATAATATCCGATACATGAAGTATGCATCACTTCACGTAATATTTTCTAGAGCATTACAGATCTGAACTGTGCACATGAACATTGAAATTTCCAAAGAATCTTCAAAGCACCCCTTGCACTGTATAGATTTGCAGCAGTGGTGTCGAAAATATTTTCAATTTTTTATTTCCTTGACTAAATCATTTCACTTAAAATAATATTATTCCCTAAAGCTAAGGAATATGATATTCAATGGAACATACAAATTACTGTACACCACTCTATAAAAAGTCTCCTGTTTAGTATATTTTATAACCTATTAGTAGGAAAGAGTTTATTCTTATAAGCCATTTTAAATCTGCATTTTGGCCTAGAACTCCCTAAGGCTGTTAGGTGCTATACATCCAATCCTACTTTTAGTTTAGTGAACTTATGAGAAATGTGTTCTTAACCTGGATAACCAAAATGACAATTGTGTGGTTTGTAGAATTCATTAATGCCTAAAATCTCTATACAATTTTTAAGAACAATTTTTGTTTCATTTTCATCAGTAGCTGCAGCTTCTAGAGCTCTGAAAAATATGAACTGCTGTCATCAGGTAAAGCATTACAGTTATTAGCATGTCAAAAATATAAGCAAGTCAGAGTGTATGCTTTTTGTCAGCTATTCTTTGGCTCGACTAGGGCAAGAAGACATGAATTGCAGGCAGTCATTTTAGGCAATTGACAAATAAGTCCAAGTTTTACTTTTATCCACTTTAGTATTAGTTTTTTAGTATCTCTTGTAAAGGAATGAATGGATGCACCCCATTTGACTTGAAGCAGAATTTCTGTATAGAGTTAATCAGTAGATAAATGTGGGTTTTTACTATTGATGTTTCTCAGTTTCCCACAAAGTGGTTATATTAATACGGAAGCGTTATCAGTCAATAAGTCGCTCTTTAAAAATACATCAGTAAGACTAGTCAATTGCCTTTAAGTACATATCAAAGGCCACAGAGCAATTTGATGTACACTCATGGTCCATTAGAGAATATCAGGCATTTTAATTATATTTTTTTTAAAAAAAGAAGCATCAGTGACTCTAACAAAGCTATTTAAATTCCTTATTTGGGGCATTAAGATTTTTTAAGCATGGTTGCTTCACAAACTCAGTCCCAGTTCTGGAGTTCATTTAGCCATATGATCAATCCCATCTCATTTTCCTGTATCAAGAATATACAAATTAAGATTATAAAAGGGCAGACTCTGGCAATAAAACTAGAATAGCTCCACTGAAGCTTACAGAGATTCTTAGTCTTATAATTGATTCCCAGTAGTTTCAGCAGAGCTATTCTACAGTAACAGTTTATACTGGCATTGCAAAATAAAATGTGGCTTTATCTTGTATTCACAAAGTCTCCCTTAATTTTGACAGGTATTTGGCTGCAATCTGTAAACCATTTAGTTTGAAACATCTCACTTATTTCAGTTAATTACTCTGGAGTAAGTGGTTTGTGGATTGTAGCTTTTAAGTTAAAGAGGCTAAGGCTGCATTTAAAGGTTGTTATTTGGCAGGCTTTTTTCATGCTTGATATTGATGGAAGTCATATTGAGATAATTCAAAATAAATGATAGCAAAAAACCTGAAGAAATTATTGGACACAGAGCAGTCTAACAAGTTGTCCGCTTTTTATATAGAATTATGGATAAAGAAATTTGACATGGTTGATTAAGTACTGTATAGTATGATCCTATATTCTCCTTTCTCAAATGATAATTCCCCAGACCAGTAGTGAAGTGATATAGTGGTTGCTTTTCTTGATGTTTTGCTCATTTTTGAAAACTAAATTGGGAGAAAAGTAGAGGATGAGAAAAAATGGACATAAACCTCTCAAATTAATCTCTTAGGAGTTAGTATCTGAAAGCTGTGCAGTTGAGAGCTAATATGAAATAATCATAGAGCGCAAGGTTGAAGTTTATCAGGCCATGGTCATCCATGGGGATCTAGTAAAGAACAGCTGGATAATTCTCACCAGAAAATGCTGCAATATTGTCTACAAAACAAACCAGTTACTTCAACAACCTCAACGTTAGGTTTGGGGCTTTTTTGAACAATATGTATGATTTTTGGAAGCAGCAAGACCTTGATTAATGATCATAGATGTGTTCAAAAGTTGTACTTTTTCATTGACCTTGTTTACTGGCTTCATGCATAATGAACAAAAAAAAAGCATGAAGACAGTTCAGTGCCTAAACTGAATTCAATTTCAGTGTAACTCAAATCAAAAGTGGATTAATTATATTTATTTGTTTGCCATTTGCTTCTTAATCTGCCTAATTGCCAAGCAATTAATTAAATGTAGCTAATACACTAATATTGCTATATATTACATTGGATTGGATTGGATCAGATTATAACAATGACAATTTTGGGAGGGGCTTTGAGAATACACCCAAAACAAGAGCCCATGTTTTGGGAGCATCAGTCTATCATCTTTTAGTATTAAGGATGCCATTGGACTGTGAGGTAAATACTACTTCAGACATTGGCAGAAACTTTGTTTTCATTTAATGCTAGGCACTTCAAATTTATATAAATTAATACTCATTTTTTAAAATGTCGATTTACTTTTTCTCCTCCAACCTTCTATCTATTGTCCATTATTGCATATAGACATTTTGCTTAGAATAGTGTGAGGTGAACCAATTGTCATCTACTACAAATGAAATCTTTAGGTGAACATTAGTCACTGTTTTCGACATCCTAGCCTGAAGTGGAAGCAGTCAATTACAGACTAGAGGCTTTGTGGCTACATTATTACTATCATGCTATTAGGTTTTCAGTAGCAGCATTCTGTTTGATCGATCTGCACCCAGGAGATTGATGGATAGCTTTGTTCTTCAAATGTCAAATATGTGGAGCTTTGACACTCTGTATATTTACTGATCCACTAATCTACTCTGGATGCCCTTCCTCTCCACAGTGTAGTATCTGAATAGCTAATCATTATTCATGTTGTTTAAAGTCTCTGCTACATTTAATAGTATTCTTAGGCATACTTTGCCTTTGAGAGCATTAGTACAAGACACCTGGGCTGTTGTTGATGTTGTTTTGTACTGTCTGCATAGAATTTCTGTAGCATCACATGTATTTCCCCTGTTTGCACTGTAGGTCTTCAACACAGAGTTAAAACTCGTGTGTGTGTGTGTGTGTGTGTGTGTGTGTGTGTATTCGTAGATTTTTACGGGTACAGTATGTAGGTCTAGGTGTATTCGGATCTTCTCCTGAATTTTCTATGGGAGAAGACCCGAACACACCTAGACCTAGACCTACATATATATGTATGTGTGTGTGTGTGTGTGTGTGTATACACACACACACCCTGCACACATCAACTCCGTAGCCATGACCCTCATCTCCAGAACCAAATGCCTAGCCGACAAAAACCACCTAAGAACAGAACTACACACCCTCACTAACGTATTAATTTCCAACGGATTCCAAAGAAACACAATTACCCACCTGATCCTATGAGGGACACCCCCCAAAAGCCAAGATACAGAACAAGACAACGGTACTGCACTCCTCCCCTACGTCAAAGACACCACGGACAAAATCAGCAAAATTCTCCACAAACACAATATCAGGACAACCTTCGGCACTGACCAAAAAATAGCCAACATCCTAAGAAAACCCAAAGACAAGATCCAGCTAGAAAACCAAGGAGTGTATGAAATACCATGCAACAATTCCCCAGGTCTTTTCCCATGTAGAATTGAGAGTATCTTGGCGACACGCATACACACACATATATACATACATACATGAATGGAGAGACATACACACACACATATATACATAATATGCATAAATTAATCACAGTACATTTTGAATTCATAACAGAAAAAAAGAATCTTGAAAGTTAACAAGGTGGATTCTATAGTATACAAAGCTATTACAGAATCTGGTTGTTCTGCTTCAGATACCACGAAGTCCCCTCCCAGAAGGCAACAAAGAAAACCAATCATGGAGAAGATGTGCAGCATCCCAGACAGTATTGCGGATTTTGGTCTATCAACGCTTAAATGCCATGTCCTGGCTGTAAGGATGAGCAATGATGCTCCAGTATTTGAACTTAAATATGGCACGCTTTGTGCCTGAGCTTAGAACCTTTGGAATCACTCAGGTTCAAATTATGGCCGTATTCACATTGTCAGCCCTCGCTTATTCATTGTGGCACAAATCCAAATGTTGATCTGGACCGTGGCAGGGATTGAGTCCATAGGCGTTCTCCTTCCCTGTGATTCCTATTTATTTATAAAACAAGCAGTTGTAGATTCAAGGCGTGAATAAGCTGAATAAGGTCATGTCTATCCAGGCCTTTTTTCATTTGCATCGAGCCAACTGGTGCAAATAAAGCCATCACTTCACAAACAAATGTGTAAACAACCTCACACATTTATCTTTGCATCCTCTCGATAAGCACAGCATGAATATTGCAGAAATCAAATGGGTAAAGGCTACGATGACTCAGCTACTTTGAAATAGCTAGCTGGAATATTAATACACCTAAGATCCACTTGCTTGTGGTGGTTCAGAGGATAAGACGCTGAGCTTGTTGCTCAGAAGGTCGGCAGTTCAGCAGTTCGAATCCCTAGCACCGCGTAACAGAGTGAGCTCCTGTTACTCGCCTCAGCTTCTGCCAACCTGGCAGTTCAAAAGCATGTAAAAATTGCAAGTAGAAAAATAGGGACCACTTCGGTGGGGAGTTAACAACACTCCGTGGGCCTTTGTCATTTAGTCATGCTGGCAACATGACCACGGGGATGTCTTCGGACAGCGCTGGCTCTTTGGCTTAGAAACAGAGATGAGCACTGTGCCTAGAGTCGGACATGAGCCTTTACCTTTTTAAAATCAACTTGCTTGCTCAATTCTTGGTGACTGATGAACATTTCCCCATTGCTTTCTGGCCAACAAATAGAGAAGTATCTAGACATTATATTCTAGAATTTGCTTTATTTTATTTTCACTTCCCAGTCTAGTTAACTGGTCTGGGATTGTCCTGTCATCTTCCATCCAAATAGTAATAGATCTGACCATGCTTAATCTGAGATATGATATGGTAGGAGCTGTGGTGGTGTAGTGGTTATAATGCAACATTGCAGGCTAACTCTGTCTACAGTTAGGAGTTTGATCCTGACTCAAGATTGACTCAACCTCCCATTCTTCTGAGATCCTAAAATGAGAACTCAGGTTATTGGGGGCAATATGCAGACATTGTAAACTGCCCAGAGAGTGTTGTAAAGCAGGGGTCTCCAACATTCAGGACTTTACAACTTGTGGACTTCAACTCACAGAATTCCACAATCAGCAGAGCTGCTGTAAAGCACTGAGGAGCAGTATATAAGCCTACATGCTACTGCTATATGATATCATATGATGATATGCAATATGGTGATATATGATAACCTTCCATTACTTAAGGAGCTGTCACAGAGAGGAGGTTTGGTCAACTTATTCCCCAAAGCACTTGAAAGCAGGACAAGATGTAACAGGTTGGAGAACATTAAAGAGAGAACCAACTTAGAAGTAAGGAGAAGTTTCCTATCAGTGGGAACATTTAATCAGTGGAACAGCTTCCCATCAGAAGCCTGGTGCTCCATCACTGTTTTTCAAGAGACTGAACACAGAACATAGAATAACAGAGTTGGAAGGAACCTCGGAGGTCTTCTAGTCCATCCCCCTGCTCAAGCAGGAGACCCTATATCATTTCAGATGATTTTTTGGAAAGCCTTCAGTGATAGGAGCACCCACAATGTCTGAAGACAACCTCTTCCATTGGCTATTCTAGGTTGCTTCTCTCCTCAGTTAGTTCCCAACCATTGTTTCTTGGCTTGCCTTTTGGTGCTTTGGGAAATAGTTTGACTGGACAGTCATTTGTCTGAAATAGTATAGGGAAGTGATGGAGAACCTATGGCACATGTGCTGCAGTGCGCACACAGTGCCCTCTCTGTTGCCACGCAAGTTAATTTGCCCCAGCATCGCCCCAGAGCTGAGCATGCTCAGAAAGAGAGTAGCGGCACCAGACAATGATGTCACGGGGCCATGTGCATGTTCAGAAGAGAGTAGCGGTGCTAGGCGATGACATCACAGGGCCATGCGGGCAATGATGTCACATGTCGCGACTCATTAGCTGTGACTTGTCCTGGCACTGGGTGCCTAAAAGGTTAGCCATCAGTGGTAAAGGATGTCCTGTCATAGGTAGAGTTTGAACTGCAGGATCCTCTCCAACCCAATTATTCTATGTTCTATGAGATCAGTCAGGATTGGTTAAATTCTGTCACTTGTTTGCTTCCTTCCTTGGTTTTCTCATCATTTTACATTTTATGCTATGGCGCCACAGTCATGTCTAGCCTTAAACAATACCTTCATTAACTAATGTAATTTCATACACAACAAGAATGCACCTTCATAAGACTAATGTCATTTCATTTATATTACAAAGGCACAATCTTTTCCAATCTTCACAGACCATTTAAAAACAGTCAATAGTTATGCACTGGAAAGAAAAAGGGGAAAAAAATCAGAGCCAAAATTTCACAGCTGAACCTCTGCCAACTCTTCAACGCTGGTACGATGAATTTTAATCGTCTGTATTATGGACTTTCATATTAAAAGCTGTCAGTGGAGATAAAAGTTGGGAACCTGGATTCAAAAGAACTTTGATTAAACATAAAAAGTGACCAGGGAGGCAAAAAGTTAATGTTTTCAAATGAAGTGTAACCTTTTCTAAGGGAATATGCTAATCTTCCTTGGAACAGAACTTGCACATTTAATAGTTAAAGTATTTCTATGATGAAATTTTTACCAATGGTAATCCATATGCAATTTGGCTGTCAAGAACATGCCATTTATCAGGTTACACCTTATTGAACATAGTTGTAATGTGCTCCTGGATTTGATCTTAAAAAAAGGACTAGTTTTATTCCTCAAGAGAAGTGCATTTTTTTCCTAGAAAGGATAAGAGGATAGCAATAGCATTAGCACTTAGACTTATATACCGCTTCACAGTGCTTTACAGCCCTCTCTAAGAGGTTTACAGAGTCGGTCTCTTGCCCCCAGCAATCTGGGTTTTTATTTGATTAACCTCAGAAGGATGGAAGGCTGAGTCAACCTTGAGCTGGTCAGGATCGAACTGCTGGCAGGAAGCAGAGTCAGCCTGCAATACCGCATTCTAACCATTGCGCCACCACGGCTCTTATACTAGGCGCTTGGAAAGGCTAAGCCTAAAGAGCCCTTCTTTAATATAATTCATTTGCTATTGGGATTGCTAAGAGACAGCCTATCCATTCCTATTTTTGTAAGAGAGACTGAGATCCCTGAACACCAACTGGGTAGGAGCTGCGAAAAAGCTCATTATAACCTCCAAAGAGAGGGGCAAGCAAGACGAAGAAAGCATTTACATTTGTAGAATCTCCTGTAAAATTATGAAAAGTGACAGGCTCCATTGCTTTTTATCTTGAAGTCTCCTAAGCTCCTTCTGACACTTCAGCCAGATTCTGCATAGCTGAGGACTAATGTGAAATTAATAGAGTGAAATAAAGGTCTATTGGATTTCGTTCTAACTGTGCAGCTTTTGAAGTAAAAGAACAGAAGGCATAATTTCAATCTTTGCTTAGTGACTTGGACAGCCAGTCACTGGCATTAAAGTATGGCCAGAATTAAAAATCTGACGGATAGCAGCCCAGCCCCTTCCTGACAGCATTTCTGTTCAAATACAAATTTCTGTCACAGCCCCAGAATGTTTGAAGGAACATTCAGAGATGAAATATCGTTACTGTAACAAGCACAGTGTGAAGCTATTATGTTTTGAAAAGAAAAATAATTACATACAGTACATCTCCCAGGCACAGATCTGAATTAATAATGCATAATAATAAGGACAAGGAAGAAGATACTAATGAATTTCTACTGAATATTATGATTTGAAGGACTGTTGGATTAGGAGTAGTTATTAGCAAAGCCAAGCGTTTCATATCCGGTCTATTTTTTACCCCCCCCCCCAATGGAATAAACTATGCTTTCTGATTTCAGTGTTTCTGCAAGTATATGGCCTAGAGTAGAATGCAGTTTCTGATGTTAGTGGTGGTCTAAAAGGCGTGCTCCTGAGGCAAAACAGAATCTTTTAGAGCAGAGGTTTTCAACCTTTTTCAAGCTGCGGATCCGAAAACATGTCATTGCTACAGGGCGGACCCCATTCCCACAAATTCAACTAATTACTAATTGACAATTCATGTCTATTACTTTTTTCGAATTTTTCTTGATCTGCCTGCGGACCCCCTGGCAATTTGCATGCAGCATTACAGTTTGGTTTGAAAGCGTCCCTGCTTCAGACAGGAAGGTGGCGCAGAGAGTAGTGAGGATGGCCGAAAAGATCATGGGCAGTTCCCTCCCTCCCATCATCTAAGACATAACGCAGAAGCGTCATGTAAACAGGGTCTGTAAGATTATCTGGGACACTACTCATCCTCTCCATGACCTTTTTTTCCTGGTTACCTCCTTGGAGAAAGAGGCTTCGTGGCGTCCGTAGCAGAACATCCAGGTTCAACCATAGTTTCATTCCATACGGCATTAACCTTGTGAACACTCAGGCTTCCTCCTTCCATTATATATTCAAGAGGGACAGTATTTAATATCTTGTGGTTATGTATATGGCAGGGGTGGGGGTCTATACCTATGTTGTTTATAGTATGTTTTAGGTGTGTGTCGTGTATGTGTTTCACTTTGAGAGGGGGCAACTAAATATCATTTTTGATGTGTGCCGTTGTGCCCACAATAAAATGACAATAAATAATAACTGCATTGAAAAGTCTTGAAAGCATTATTGGAAGTGCTGTGCCACTGTCTTTTTCCTAGGTGGAGAAAGTTAGTGCTCAAAAGTCACCAAGTGGGCTGTCAATCTCTCTAGGTTATTGCCATCATTAAAGATGAAAATTAAAACAATTTATTAGTAGTATTTTTTTTAAAAAATCCGACTCATCAAGCATTAGTTTCACTTTCAAAATATGCTCAGAAATTTGGTGGCCAACTGGAGATTTTAATTCCATGCAATTGTTGACCTTAAAAAAGGAAAAGATGTTGAGCTTTAAACTAAATATGCTAAAGTTACTGAAAAGTCTTCTATAGACTCCAGTAAGTTGACCATAGACCCTGAGGAGGAGTTCAAGAAGATGATGGTGAGCAGCTCTGAATTTATGCTTTCCATTTTTACCTTCTGTTTTAGTATTTTGACTCTCCATTTTAAACTAATATTTTAAGCTACCCTACTCATTTTGTGGGCATTGCACCATCGCATAAAACTCTCTGTGGTCTTCAGAGGGTGGATGGAGGTAGAGGTAGCATGGCGATGGTGATAATGGTGAAGGCAATAGTAGCGCAGCAATGTAAAGAAGATTTTTAAAATTACCAGGCAAAATACTTAAAAATTATATTAAAAAGTTGAATTTGCAGAGCTACCATGGATTAGGAGAAAGGAAACCGAGATTTTAATTCGTCCTCTGCCATGGAAGGTCCTCATCTCTCTTCCTCTGTTTCAACCTATTACACCAAATTTTTGTTGTGGGGAGGAACAAGGGAAGAGAACACTGTGTATGCCACCCTGAGTCCCTGAGTGAAAAATGGAATAAAGAAACAAATCAGGATTGCAAAATGCTTCACCTGAATGATTTGCTTCAACGGAGTTTTGGACATGTAGACAGTATTTCCAATGCCATCATTTCTAAAAGGAAAAAAAAGGAAACTAATTATCTCCCCTGGCACTTCTAGTAATTGGAAGAGACTTCTTTCTACTTCAGAAACAATAGGAATACCTCCACGGTGTGAAGCACCTCACTGAGGCAATTTGCAGCCACCAGGTTTAAATTTATATTAAAAAAAACCACATTATCTTTGACCACTTATTTTAAGAATAAAAGTTTATTTATTTATTTATTTATTTATTTATTAAATTTGTATACCGCCCTTCTCCCCGAAGGGACCCAGGGCAGTGAACAGCCATT
>JANHFO010005661.1:163803-176099 GCA_032468095.1 Pareas carinatus | reverse complement strand
GAAGGAAGGAAGGAAGGAAGGAAGGAAGGAAGGAAGGAAGGAAGGGCTGGTCTCAAGCAAAACATAAGGATGAGTAAATGGTTACACATGCCTGCTCTTAACACAATACAAAATATGAAGACAAATTCCTTCTGTGTCCAGTCACACTTGGCCAATAAAGAATTCAATTCAGTTCTGTTCTGTTCTATTCTAAAACAGGGAGCAAGTAAGTCGTTCTTCCCGTGTACTGAGAAGTGTGACCAACAGAACTGCTTTTAGGATGTTGTCCACAGAAAGGATCAAACGCAGATTCAAGCATCTTGTAAGATGTTGCTTGGCCTCTCATTGCTGCCTTAAAACAACAGAACAGGACTAGGAGGAAGGAAGGAAGGAATAAGAATAAGAATTCTTTATTGGCCAAGTATGATTGGACACACAAGGAATTTGTTTCTGGTGCATATGCTCTCAATGTACATATAAGCTGCAAGTGATAAATTGTGATCATAATCACAAAATACATTCATTATGTTATCATGTCATAAAACACATTCATCATGTCAGGACACAAGGTAGTGGCATTTGCTGCAGAAACAACCTGCCCTGGATAATATAATACAGGTAGTAGCACTTCATAGGTGAGGTAAAATATTTGGAGCAGTAGAAAGAGATGCTGAAAATTTCTTATGGTCTTTTATTGGAAAAATCCCTAAATCCTTGGTGCTTTCTTACCAGATATTTCTGTATGTGAATCACATACAGAAATACATTCTTTCTGGCAACAGTCTCCAAGATTTGCAGTTAATATTTTCAGGCTGTAGATGTAAAACACCAAGTTTGCAAAAATTAAGAATCAGGCCCTTTTCCCAGGAGAGGCCAGCTACCATGTCATTCTTTTTTAAATATAAGGTTTTATGTAAGATGGGGTGTATGTTATCAATCCCTTTTATTTCTTGCTAAAACTGTAGAGAGGCAACCAATAGCAGAGTCCTAAACAATAAAAGAAGAAGCAGGTCATCCTCAAAACGAGAAAAGCACAAAAGAGTTTTCAGCATCATTGCTGAGATAGGGGTTACTGTGCTACGGTAGTTGAAGACAGAAGGGAAAGACACAGGCCTATGACTGGTTATACAGTTTAAGCAGGCAAGGATTCATCTTTTGAAGAATCCTACCTATCCAACCCGACTCACCTATTGCTGGCAACACTGTGAAAGTTTTAAGATTGCTTGTTGCAGACTGGATGTTGTCAGGTATTTCATCTCTGAAAGTCAAGAATATGGAATCAGGTATGTTATACAAGCTCAGATCTAGGATCTCCTGAATGCAAACTCCATTTGCTGGGTATAACCCCCTCTGACTGCTGCCTCAAGTCTCTCCTACCTCTGAGCAGTGGGTCAAAAATGAATGGCACATCTTCTTAGAAAAGGAATTTAGGCTTCCTTAACAAAGATTTAGAAGCCTCAACAAGGTATCAGTGTTCTGGAACAGGGAGAACCAACTGCAGGTTCCGGGTGGCTCTCCTGTTCTTCCCCTCATCATAAGCGCTAAGAATTGTGCTTCCTGACACTCCATTTATTGCCTTCAAGGGTATCTCAATTCTGGAGCTTCAGAACAAGGTTGGCCACAAATACTGTTATTAGGGAAAGGGGGTCCAAGGTGCAAAAAAAATATCAGGTCCTTTAATTAATTATATAGCAGGCACAAGAGTTCTGTTCCAGAATCAAAAGGCTCAGGATTTCTGACACATTAAAGAAGTCTTTGGATGTCTAAAAAAAATCAGGAGCCTTTACAATGCAACTCCGGTGAGTTTCTAACTAGGAGTATTTCAAAACTTGAATTAAATCATAAGGTAAATGACTGAAGCAAAAGCCATATGGGGCAGAATGACATTATGACCCTAAAATATTATATTTGATGTGCTTGGAAAATGGGTATCCCAAATCAGATCCATTCCCTGCTCTGCTGCAAATAAGGAATGATGTAATAGCAGTCATAACAACGTTGTACTTAATATGACATAAATGCTAGCAATCTGCCAGCAGTTCAATTCTGACCAGTTCAAGGTTGACTCAGCCTTCCATCCTTCCGAGGTCGGTAAAATGAGGACCCAGAAAGGGCTCGCAACTTGGGTGTCCTCCTGGATGCACGGCTGTCTTTAGAAGAGCATGACGGTCGTGGCCAGGGGAGCTTTCTATCAAGTTCGTTTGATACGCCAGTTGCGACCCTTTCTTGATCGGGACTCCCTATGCACGGTCACTCATGCCCTGGTCACTTCACGCCTAGATTATTGCAATGCACTCTACATGGGGCTCCCCTTGAACCATACCCGAAGACTGCAAAAGATCCAGAATGCGGCCACGCGTGGGATTGTGGTGGCTAGTGACCGTGCCCATGTGACCCCCCTCCTGCGCGAGCTGCATTGGCTGCCTGTGGTCTTTCGGGTGCGCTTCAAGGTTTTGGTTATGACCTTTAAAGCGCTCCATGGCATGGGATCAGGATATCTGCATGAATGCCTACTACCAGCCAATATCTCCCACAGGCCCATATGCTCGCACAGAGAGGGCCTCATCAGGGTGCTGTCAGCCAGACAATGCTGGCTGGTGACCCCCAGAGTGAGAGCCTTCTCTTTGACAGCACCAGCCCTTTGGAACGAACTTCCCCCGGAAATACGGACCATTACTGATCTCCAGACCTTCCGTCGAGCCTTAAAGACGTTTTTATTCACCCAGGCCGGGCTGTCCTGAACCCCCTTTTATAGGGTAATTCGGTTTTAAATTTTAATTGTAATTTTAAATTTTTATCCAGCCAATGTTTAATTCTTTTAAGGATCTTTTAGTGTTGTATTATATTTGTGTTTTATTTTGGCTGTACATCGCCCTGAGTCCTTCGGGAGAAGGGTCGTATAAAAATTTGATTTTTTTTTTTAAAAAGGCTACCTATTTGATTTGTTTCAAGTTCAGAGTTTGCACCTGTCGTGAAACATTTCTTGTTGCTTCTTGAAGGTGAGAAAACAACAAATCAGATTCATATAGCTATTAAAGAAATTTCTTCTCATGAGGTACAACCTGAAAAAAACATGAGTAACCAAGATAATCTCGTTCAGAAGGACAGGCAGATAATCAGGACAATAGGAAATACAGTGAAAACTTCAAAATATCTGGTACTTCAAAAACCAGATGCCAAGACATTCAATTAGTCACTGAATGCATCATAATATGCTCAGGATAATGATATTTCTGTTTTCACAACCAAACAACATGTCTTTTTGCATATTTGCCCCCTCAGAACTCCACTCACACCATTGGTTATTGTCTTTTCCTTGGACCAAAACAGTAATATATAAAGACTGACAAAGTATGATAGCTTTGAAGAATCTCATGAATGATTTTTATGGAGGCAAATGCAAACAGATGGCTTAATTAGCTACAGAAAAAATAAATTGACTCTTGTACAATGAAGTAGGCATCTTAGACAACAGATTCAATGAAATGATGTATAAATGCTAGCTGTTAGTAGGAAACAGATTTGATACTATGGGTAGCTCAGATGATTATGAATGTATCTTATGCTTATATGCACATGACAAGATGAATGTACTTTATGATTATGAATATATCTTATCATTGTAACTACAGTTTGTTTATTGTATGTATATAGATATAGAGCATGAATACTGGAAACAAATTCCTTGTGTGTTCACACACATTTGGCCAATAAATTCTAATTCTGATTCTGTATGTATTCCAGCTCAAATACTGGCAATTCTTCATGTCAAAATTACCACAATTTGCTTGCATTTCTTTTTTTCTTTAGTAGTGTATCCTTTTAGTTTATCAGTTAACAATCACAGTTAGATTAACCACTACTATCAAAACAAACCCTGTGTAAAATATATAGTCATATCAATACTAAATGGCAAAGTATCCATACAAATCATCCACAAATTAACATTTCTTCAAGATTCTTCCAAATCATGAGGGACGATGCCTCTCCCCAGGAAAAGAGTTTTGGGCTGATGGAATTATCATATCTCTGAAAACCATGTCACTAAATATCCTTGCCACTTGTCACCAAAGAATACTTGATAGAAGCCAGTGACCATCACCTTTCAAAGTAAAGCTAAACATATGACAACTACACGAAACTATGTTTAAGCAATTATATCCTGCTACAAATTCCAGATTAAGCAGAAGCTTTTTCTTTAACTTCTTGTACTTCCACATGCCAACAAACTGTAACCCATTCCTGCTAACTATCCTTGTGGGCAAATTTATATGTCAAATTGATTACACATATAGTTGTTTATTTATTGGGCTGCCCATCCCAAATTCATGACCCTGGGTGGATAACAATCTTAAAATAAAATATAAAAACAGAAAAACAACAAAGAGAGAGCAGTTGGGGTAAAAAAGCAAACTCATTCATCTCAAATCAACATGACCAACATACAGCCACACTTACTCCCAAGCCTTGCTAAAATATAATAATGATATATAATACTGTAACAATATAATACTGTTAGTGTGGAATTGAGTATAATGCATCTCCCTTTGAATAATTAAAATAGCTTCAACTAGGGTCATTTCTGTAAGCAGACTCTGGAAAAGGAATGGTACTTCAGTGATTTGAAAAGAAGTTTTTTCTATATGTTTCCACATGATATGAAGCATCTGTTGCAAACCATTTGCATAATGAAAAGGAGGAAGAGGAGGAAGTCTTCACCCTATCTTTTAATTATTTATTTCATTTAGTTATCTAATTTATCCATCTCACCAAATGTGACTCTGGGTGGCATACAACAAAGCTAAAAAAAACGAATAAATATATAAAATTACTATCACTAAATTTTATTAAAAACTATAAAAAAGCAAATAAGGAAATAAGAGATATTCACATATTTAGTGAAATATTCATTGGCCCCCATATATATATGAATTCTTTGTTCAAGAATACACTGTGATCTGCAAAAGGGGTCATCTAAATTATCAGCCACATTCACAGCCATTAGTTTGATCAAACCATTGATTAAGCAATATTCCATCATATTTTGTTCAGTGGGGAACTATTTAACACATACTGTTTGCTATATACCACACGGGTTATAAAATCAATGTGGTGAGCTAGACCAGGTGTTCAAACACTTTGAAAGTCCTCCAATTTCTTCTTTTCTAGGGATATGGTTTTAAATGTACACACACACACAAACACAAACACAGACATAGTATACTCTTGCTTTAATAGATATAGTGTTTTATTTAGTACCCCTTTGTATCTTCCATGTCTGTGAAGAATCTGCCCTTAGAAGCATATCTCATACTAGCTCACTTTTCTTGTATTAATCAACTTCATTCTACGTTTTCATTTGGGATATCTTTATTTCTGATGATACAAATTGTGCACCAGATAAAATATCTAGCTGTTATTGTTGTACTCATTTAAATGAGAGAACTTTATTAGCTTCATTATTCCTGATTGCTGTACGCATGTGATATAAGAATCATCAAGTTTATCCCTACTATTTATCTTTCATCAAACATTGATTGATAGAACTTGTAATAGTTGTTTGTTTGTCTGCATCCTTCCACCTGCATTTCATTAATTCAAAGCTCTGTTACTGCAGTTTGCCAAGCTTCTGTAGACAGTAGACAGTTATCATCATTAGAGTTATTTGTCAGAATTTGCAAATAGATTCAGAGAGTAGGTTTGCCGTTTTATTCAAAAGAGTGTAACTACAATTCAAGAGCATGAAATTGGTGAGTATGCCCATTTGTAAATATATCTGATTCCCATTCATGCTGTTTCAACTATTAATTTAATTCTGATTCAGTTATGTTATAAAATTTCAGTCAGAGTCCTAGTGAATTAAATTATGGCTGTTACAAACCAAGGGAATAGTAAACATATTGCAAATAGGTCTCGGTAATTTTGCCCCAACATATATTTTTGCCTTTTCAAGAACTCAGAAAATGTAAACCACAGATTTTCCCCCCTGTTTTCCAGTTTCACATTTTTATATTTTTAATCTGAGTAGTTAAGCATGCTACTATTACTGCATTATTATTACTGCACCAAAGTTGCTATTTAATTATGCTACTTTTTTCAAATAGTAATATGTATCATGAATAACATACTGAATCTATAGCTAAACTCTTCTGATAAAAGTTATTTCACTTTTAGACTACAATTCCCAGAATTCCAAGGCAACATGGGCAACAACTGGATGTTACAGTCTATCACATCTGGACTTCATAATGTTGGAGAAAGCTGCTTTGTTGTTGCTCCAATTTTTCAAATATTCCCATGTGTCCATATGATATTATGGGTCAATTATTTATTTATAGGTGCAAATAAAGTATACTTTTTTCTTGTAGGATCAAACAAACACTTTATTAATAATCATAAGTATTTGTCTTCCCTTTGTGCTTCTACAACTATCAACTCATATGCTATTTCTCGGACCGGAATAGTCCTGAGCAACCATGTAAAAATGCTGATAATATTTTTGATTCACAGGGTACTTTTTGTTATATTGTAATTTTTATTTAAAATTCCCTAGCCATATTGGTTATTCCTCAGGACCACAAAATAAGGGAAACTGAATAATGCTTTACATTACATTATTGCTATATTAGTACTAAATGATGCTCTTTTTTGAGATGCAGTTCTGTAATTGAAAGTGTAAAATAGGAAGAATAGCCAGTCTGAAGATTCAGAGATTCTTCACTGATTCAGTAAAGTAGTTAGTGTTGGGGTCGTAGTGTACTTCATAATCAATCAAGTTGTATTTACCACATAAAAAACCACAGCCACACACAATCACATACAACTACACATAGAAAAACACTTCTAAAGTTCTGAACCAAGTATAACTGAAAGTTTGCTTATGCTTATACGGTTAACCTATCTACTTAGAATATGTCACTATAATATTCATTCATACTTTTTCTTCATTAACTTAAACAACAATGTTGGTAACAGATACAATACACAATTAGTAAATAAAGAAAGATAAATTAGGGGAAAGAATAATAAGCTATTGAAAGTATTACGTTTTATGAACTTATTGACATTAAATGTCTTTCCCATAATATTTTATTTTGTTCATATCTTTTGATACCATTCTAAATTCATTTATATAGTTATATTTGCAATACAGTTGAACAATTGTTTTCCAATATTTTATAGGATATCTCATTATGCTGCCATTATTATTTATGAATTATTATCTAACATAGTTTTAACTTACCATAGCAATACCTGATTTTATAGACATTTTAAATGCTCAATTTATTTGATCTTGTTATGTATAATATTTTGGGGGGTATAGGAGAAGACAATTTATAGAACCTGTATTTAAATATTTTTTATATATCTTTGAGTAGCCATTTGAATTTAAAAGTTTATTGACTGATTAAAAATGATCACATAAAATATTGTTTTTGCTTTTTCTCAATAGGCACAGTTATGACACCAAATTATTTAAATTATAATAATCTCAGCGTTGCACCGTGGTGTGATTGCAGCAGCAGTGGCAATGACCTAGAAGAATGTCTGAAATTTCTGAACTTCTTCCAGCATAATTCATGCCTTAGTGAGTACCACATTTATATTCTATTAAATTATTCTAGGACTGGTCATTGCAGCCATGTACACTGAAGTTACAAATGTGAGATCTAATATATAACAAAGATTCAAAGATTATTTTCTCATGGTAATTATTCCAAGGAGGCAAATACTCTTTAAAGATAAAACATTTCTGAATCACTCCCTCCACAATATATTGTCCTTCTCTTTGAACAACTCTGAATCCCGAATCACAATAATGAACCAAAATTGCTGTGTTTAGATATCTTTTTGAATCTGCTTTCTATGATCTTTTTTTAAAGTTGTTTTTATATGATACTAAATGTATGTATGCCATTGGTTAAGAAATACTGATTTAGTCATTTCATATATTTAGAGAGCACATGCAAAAAATTGACCCAGCCTAGATTATAAATACTAAACGAGCAGATTTTAATATAGGTTCTGTTTAAATATTTAGTACTAGCGTTTTGTACCCGTGCTACACTAGGGGAGAGTGTTTTTGACCTCCACAGAGCTCCGGGACACCTCTAAGTGACCCAGGCACCCGTTCTATAGGACTCTCGAAGCTCCGCAGAGGCCCAAAAGCCGATCAACGGGCCTGGGGGAAGCTCAAACAGGGTTGGACTGGATGACCTCCGGTGTCCCTTCCAACTCTGTCATCTTATCCTTCTTTAAAGGTCTCCTGCTCAAATGGAGTTGGACTGGATGACCTCCGAGGCCCCTTCCAACTCTGTCATCTTATCCTTCTCTAAAGGTCTCCTGCTCAAACAGAGTTGAATTGGATGACCTGTGGGGTCCCTTCCAACTCTGTCATCTTAACCTTCTTTAAAGATCTCCTGCTCAAATGGAGTTGGACTGGATGACCTCCGGAGTCCCTTCCAACTCTGTCATCTTATCCTTCTCTAAAGGTCTCCTGCTCAAACGGGTTTGGACTGGATGCCCTCTGGGGCCCCTTCCAACTCTGTTATCTTATCCTTCTTTAAAGGTCTTTCTGCCTCCGTGGAGCTTCGGGAGGCCTATGGAATGGTCGCCTGGGCCTCTTAGAGGCATACCGGAGCTCCGTGGAGGCCGAAAAAACCCAAGGGGCCTGGGGCTTGAGGAGAAGCTTCCCCCAGGCCCCTCGGAGGTTTTTTCGACCTCTACGGAGCTCCAGAATGCCTCAAAGTGGTGCAGGATTCATTCCATAGGCCTCCCGAAGCTCCGAGGAGGCCCAAAAACCGATTGACAGCCTTGGGGAAAGTTTCTCCTCAAGTCCACAGGCCTCTCAGGAGGAGTACCTCAGGCCGGTCAGAGGTTTTTTCGGCCTCCGTGGACCTTCAGGAGACCTATGGAGCGGCTGCCTGGGCTGCTTTGAGGCATTCCGGAGCTCCGTGGGGGCTGAGAAATCGAGCGACGGGCCTGGGGGGTGGCTCCAGAGAGGTCTGCGGCCCTCATTAGAAGCTTGCCCCAGGCCTGGGGATAGATTTGGCACGGAGAGGGAGATTGGGGAGAGGGAGAGTGGGGCCCCAGTTACCTACCCTGCTGTTCCTTTCTGGCTGCTCCCGACCCCGCCATGATTGTGGGTGCAACTGACTTCGCCTTCGAATGGTGGATGGCCCTTCCCACTGCGTCCTCCGATTGGCCCAGCACAGGTTGACTCCTTCCCTTTCACTAAAACATAAATAACTCCCAAAATTAAAATTTTTAGCAATTAATAATAGTTGCATTTTGGTCCAGGATTGGAATCCAAGGTATGTAGGAATTTTCACTACTGTAGCTCCTATGGTTTCTGAGAAATAGCGGCGAGTCAGACGTCAGTGAGTGGGAAACAAGTGGGTTTTTCACATATATATATATATAGATTAGAAAGACTACTCTGTAATAGAATCAGCCCAATCATCCTTGAAAATGTGCCCGCTGAGCAACCGGGTTTCCATCATAACCCTAGCTGTACAGATCAGGTTTTCTAGCTTACTATATACTAGAAGCCAGATACAAAAAGCAACTTAGGACTTTGGTTGCCTTTGTGAACATAACTGCAGCATAAGACACTGTCTGGAGACAAGGCATCATCTATAAATTGCTCCAAGTAATATCTTGTAAGGAAATCACTCGGCTCATTGACAACATGCTCACCAATAAGAAGTTCCATGTAATAATGGGAAGCAAAATTAGTAATGAGAAAACAACTAATAATGGCCTTCCTCAAGAATCAATACTAGCACCCCTCCTGTTTAATTTATACATCGCCAACCTACTAGCAACATGGGTTAGAAAATTTAGGTATGCTGACGACTGGGCACTAGCCATACAATGCAAGTCCATGGAGAGCACTGAAGAATCACTAACTGCTGATTTGCCCACTTTAGGAGAATATTTTCGCAAATAGAGACTCCAACTAAACTCAAGCAAAACTGAAGTAACATGCTTCCATCTCAAAAACAGGATGGGTCATGGTGAACTAAATGTTCAGTTTAAGGATACTTGCCTTGAATACAAAAAATGTCCCAAATATCTAGGGATCACCCTAGATAGAACACTGTATTATAGAAAACATCTCAAGAAGACTACAACTAAGTTACAATCAAGGAATAACATCTTACCAAAGTTGTGTGGCACCACTTGGAGCTCCTCAGCATCCACCCTCAGCCCTTGGCCTTGTCTTTTCAACAGCAGAATACTGCTTTCCTGTCTGGCTAAATAGTAGCCATACTAGAATTATCGACTCCCAGCTGAATCAGACCATGTGCACTATATCAGACACAATAAGATCTATCCTTACTTTTTGGCTCCCAGTACTTTGCAATATCTCACCACCACATTTACAAAGGAAAAATGCACTTGTATGAGAGTACAAGAAAATAACCAGTAATATTCATCTACCAATTAACGCTGACATCCATGATACCACAAAAATAGGCTCTGCTCTAGACACCCACCTATTAGAACATACTGCAGAAGGACTTTGATCTATCCCAGGCCTGGATGCAGGAATGGTTATCCATTTCCTCCCCCACCAGAGTATCACAATATTTTCTGTCTAATATATGATCCAAGAGGATTTGACCTATCTCATAAGACCTGGGCAACCCTTAACAGTATCAGAACTCACCATGGCCAGTTTGGCAATTTCCTGTATAAATGAGGAAAATTCCCCTACTCAGAGCATAGCTGTGGTGCCCCAAAGCAGACATTGCAGCACGTAGTGGAAGAATGCCCCCCTGAGTTCTTATCAGGGAAATTCTAGAGACTTTCTATATTCAACCCATCAAGTCTTGCTTATACTGAGAGTCAGTTCCTGAATTTGTAAGTTTATGAGAATTGTGATGTGCTTACTAAACGATAATAAATTCACTTGGAGTAATTTGATATAGACCATCAACTGATCATTTAAAGTAATGACCACTTAATGGCAAATCTGTTAAAAGCCTCATGTTGTTCTCCCAAAGCTTCTATAATATTTTGCTAGCAGCAATCCTTTGAACCTCTCAAATATGTTGCCTCATTTCCCAGTAAGGATTCCTATTCTATAGAGTTGGAAAGAATTAAAGGGCTTTGTTGTTACAGATTGATTTCTTATTGTACATGACTGTATCACAATTAAGATATTATCCATGTGGTTTTCTGTAATCTCTGAGTTTATATATTTCTCAGTAATAGCTATTTCCCCAGCAATATTTGAAATATTGGAGGTCCTCTTATCTTTGATATTGATAATATCTCTCCAAGATAGGATGAAAAGTCCATTCACATAATTTTGTATTTTATATTTATTTATATTTCTATACCGCCCAGGGTGGTGTACAACCATTTAAAATACATTTCAAAAACAAATAAAAACAACAAACAATATTTAAGAACAATTTAAAGTAATTATACCGTGGCTGAATTTAAAAACGGAACATATAAAACCAATTTCTAAAGAAATTAAAATTAAAAATATTTAAAATTAATAAAAATTTTAAGCGGAAAAGGTGTGATTAGACCAACCTGGCCTGGATGAAGAGGGACGTTTTTATGGCACGGAGGAAAGCACAGAAGTCCGAAATAGATCGTATATCTGGGGGAAGGTCATTCCAGAGGGTGGAAGCTACCACAGAGAAGGCTCTCCCCCTGGGAGTCACCAGCTGACATTGTCTGACCGACGGCACTCTGAGGAGGCCCTCTCTGTGGGAGCATACAGGTCGGTGAGAGGTATTTGCTGGCAGAATGCGGTCCTGTAGATAACTAGATCCTAAGCCATGGAGCGCATCAAAGGTCATCACCAACACCTTGAAAAGCACCTGGAAGCCCACCGGCAACCAGTGCAGCTCGTGCAGGAGGGGGGCCACATGGACTCTACCACTGGCCCCCATAATTCCCCATGTGGCCGCATTCTGTACCAGTTGGAGCTTTCGGACGTGTCTCAAGGGGAGCCCCATGTAGAAAGCGTTACTGTAGTCCAGGCGGGCTATGACTAGTACCTGAGTGACCGTGCGCATGGCGTCCCGATCTAGAAAGGGGCGCAACTGGCATACCAGGCAAACCTGGTAAAAGGCCCCCCTGGTTACGGCTGCCACATGATTGACCAAGGACAGCCGTGCATCCAGGAGGACATCCAAGTTGCGGACCCTTTCTCTGGGGGCTGCCAGGGCACCCTTGGCTTATAACCAGTGTTGGCAACAAGCAGGTTCCTTTGTTGCAAGGATGGTGCACAGAACGAAAGTGTCTGTACTAGAAAGGTAGCAGTGTAACACAAGCACAGACTGCAGTGA
>JANHFO010005661.1:122487-132810 GCA_032468095.1 Pareas carinatus | reverse complement strand
TTATTATTATTATTATTATTATTATTATTATTATTATTATTATTATTATTATTATTATTATTATTATTATTATTGGCCATCCATCTCTCTTTTGTCACTGCATAACACGTGACGGCTTTTTATCAAGCTGAACCATAGGCAACCAACAAGGGATGACCATTCACATGGTCCTCATTCATTCAGTGGTTAGAACTGGAAGAACTGGAAGCATTTAATAATTTTTTTCTGGCAGACTGAGTGGAAAATAGTCAGAGTTCTGAAAACGTCATTGTCATAACATGCTCCCAAAGTGCACTTCTTAACAGTACATAAAATAATAATTTCATATAGAACTACAACATTCCTGGCAAGCCTATTGGTGTGTGAAGAAAAAAGGAAAGCGACCTTGATGGAGATTTACTAGTTCTGTAGCCAATTTTAAATTCACAACAGACAGAAAAAATGTGGAAGAGGCGTAGACAGATACCTCTCTAATTCTCAAGAAGTATTAAAAAAGGAGGAGCTAAGCACAATCAGATTTTCAAGATTCTGTCGTTATAGCCAATCTTAATAAAAGTGGCTTTTCCTGAGAAGTTGGTTTCCTGATGTTCTCCACTTGGTGAGGTTGACCTTATGTGTGCTGCCAGAAATGTATGGAATGATTATAATAAAGAATGTTCAACTGACCATTCTCACCTATTTTCATACTTTATGTTTGTGGCTCTTCTTTATTTAATAAATAATGTGACTGTTAATTGTAATCTAATAGTTTTATGAACTTTCAAATTCAACCCCAGAATTCAGACTTTTTCAGCTTCAATAATGCCAGGCAAAATTGATTACCAAAAATATGGTGGCTTTTCATTCACAGCAAATTCCAAGGTCCTGTGGAATAGCCAATAACCAATCTTAGTAGTATTTTCTTTTTAAAAAACTGTTCCAAATTTACCATATTTTGGTAAATATATGGATATCAAAATTAAATATCAGTCTATAAATGTTAAAAATAATCTTACTTGCATCTGAACAATTGCAGTGTTTCAGCCTCTCATTCTCTTTGTATTTGTATGTATATTATTATTGTTCGCTCTAATCAGAAGAATGAAAGCCTCTTCATTAAAGACAATGAACTGTACTGTATTCTACCAGGCTGATAAAGATTGATAGATCAATGTATTTTGAGGTTGAAAGAGAGTGCCTGACCCAAAGTCACCTAGCCAACTTCTCCATCTAAGAAAGGAGTAAACCCGAGTCTATCTGTTACTAGTTTGTGTTCTAATCACTACCTACACTGGCTCTTGTACATGTATGTAATTTGTAATAATATTTATGAAGTTCTTTATGTTCAATTTTGTCTTTTAATCAGCTTGAGTGAATTTGCTTAATATGTAAGGCTATATATGTGAATGCTTTTTTTTGAACTAGAAATAATTTAGGTTCTTTGTCCAGAATCTCCTATGACTGGAACAAAAAATAAAGATTTTAACTCTAGTACAGAATTGCTGGTTATTGTATTTTCTCTTATATAACGGTACTTTTCCCTATTACTTGTGATTCAGAGATAGGCTGATACTTTTAGTACAACAGTCATTGCCAGCTTTTCCATTATAAGTGCTTTTTACAGTTTTGTAAGTCAGCAATAAAATGTACTTGTTCAATTTGAAGTTTGGCATGTAACATCTTAGTTTAGAAGCTAACTATTCTCCTATTCGAAAATGTTCAGGAAGTAAAGAGATTAGGATGTGTCTTTATTTTCTTTGTCCAAGCGATCTTATTTATAGACAAAAATAGTTTGCTGGTTTTGCTGAGGACATTGTTATTTTAGATTAAAAAGTAATCATTTTCTGATGCTAAGCTTTTTGTCTGAACCCTTTCTTTAAGAACTTCTATTGTTTTATTTGCCACAATATCCTTAAGTCTTTTTTCATCTCTGAAATTAAATATCATGGCAGTCACTTAATTCAGTTAATAAAATAACACTTGGTTTATTTGGTTGGTTGACTTATAGCCATTCAATTAATACTACAGATCTCTAACCAAATCATTTGATGGAATATGATTAAATGCATCCACAGTTAAAATATCAAAGATTAAAATATTCAAAATAAAAAATACAAAGAGATGTAAAAATAAATGCTATAGACACAGCATTGAAAAACATGTCACTGTCCAGCTCTCTAATATCAGCATAAGCAAGTTAAAAAACTTTCCATGCTAGAAATACTAGCAAAATATTTATTTTATGTAGCAAAAAAAATACTATCAACTAAATAGGTTTATACAGAATTCACCAATAGAGTTCTGAAAAAGCCAGGTCATAAATAACTTATTATTTGATGTAGGAACACTTGGAATAATGATTATCTTGAAGCAAGAATTGGAAAATCCTTTAGTAAATTTTAAGATCAGATTAGTTCATATGGTTACCTGTGAAAGCTACTCCTACCAGGTCCATGCAGGAGGGAAAAATCAGGCAAGAATTTCTATAAATGAAAAATCAGGCTATTCCAAGGCTCAAACAACAAAAACATCACAGAAAAGAAGTACTGCAATAGGAGCACTTTAAGAGAATAAAATAAGGTTAGCTGCCTAGGAAAAGAAACACTGTGGTATCTCCTAGCTAGGCATCCAAGAGGAGCTTATTTACCAATGTAAATGACAGAAGGCCAGATGGTGATTTCATACATGGATATTTCAGAAAGCAGAATAATATAGTGGTGTTGCTTTAGCCCAAGCAATACTTCTAAATTATATGATTGAAATAAAAAGAGCTAAGAAACTATTAGGATTTCTTCATTCGTTCACATATCAAATTGATCATTGGACTTCTGTATTTATCAATGCCATTTTGTTGATTATTGAATAACATATAGATAGCCCTTCATTTATGACCACAATTGGGACCAGAATCTTGGATATTGAGCAAAGTAATCATTAAGTGAGACATCAGGCCCCTCCCCCCTTTTTTTTTTGCTTTGAGAGCAAAAAACAGATTTCAGTTCCGTTAATACAGCTGAAAATTTGAAAGCTTTCTGCCAGCTCCCCAACTGATTTTTTGGAGAAACAGTCAGAGAAGACTGCAAATGACGATCAGATCATTGCAGGGCACTTGGCATCCAGTTGTAAATAGCAGTCATGTGACTGGAGAAAGGAAACATTTTATGGCAGCTGGAGCTGCTTTATGGGCCATAAAACACTATTTCTGAGACCATCCTAATTTTAAATGAACATTAAATGACCAGTCATAAATCAAGAACTACGGGTATAACATTAGCTACCATATTTTTTTCTCATATTTTTGTTTTGTGATTTGTGGCCAAAATCTCTAAAACGTACATTTAATCAGAATGTATTGGCATGTATTTGTGTTCAGTATTAGTAATTGTATGAAAGAAAATGGCAGCCTTTTTTTCAAGTGAGCTAGTGGCAAGATTAACCAATATTTGAATTTATTCATTTAAGATACAGTCATGTAATTGTGCAGGTGGATACAATGAGAAGACAATCATTATAGTAGTTCTAGGTCTTTATATGTTTGTAGTTGTTCCTGATAAATTGTTTGTGAATGTTTACTTAACTTTTAATGTAACTCAGTGACATATTCCACCAATATTGGAGGCAAAATAGAGTAATGTTTTCATTTTCCTACAGGGACCGAAGCAGAGTTTCAATGAATCTATAATAACGGAACCCTGTGTGACTGGGGTAAGTTCTTGCACATTCTTGCAGCAATTATTTCTGACAAAAGTATACATATTCTGACAAAGAATATTTGTTCTAAAGATTTTAGACAATTTTTTTTTTTGAGCAGGAATTTCCTATTCCAAGTTTGGGGATGTAAATTCTATTCCTCATTCTTTGGTTTCATAGGGTAAGGACTTACTACCATAGTGATTTCAGATGTCTTTATAATCTTTGTTTCTGTTTTTCATTGTAAATTGTAGAAAATGAATTTAGCATTTAGACTAATACATTCTAGATTGGAATTGCTTCATATGAGGATGAAAGATAGTGTTCCTCAACCATGGTCACTTTAAAATGCACGGACTTCAACACTCAAGATTCCAGCCACACTTCTTAAGAAGGACAAAGTTGAGAGACACTGTAGTAGGAGAAAAATGGAACCATATACAGTGCAGCACATATTGTGCAGCATGCATTCCTTTAGGAGTCACAATGAACTCCTTCCAACGTTTATACTAACAGATAAAAGCGACCAATAGAATAGCAAGTTAATACAAATATTTATAAAAGATATATTGGACGCAGAGATAAAAAGAAATTATGTCTATATATTATGTGTATGAGTAGGCAATAGGATAAAAGAACTGTTGCCCATTGTTTTTATTCAATAATGAAGATGACCATGAACTTCATTGTTCATAGCAATAATTTTTGAGGTAGATTGGTTCAAGTCATTTGAAATAATTTCAGCTATTTTTACATAGGGAAATATATTGAGGAGGGGGGCCATAATAGCTATTCACCTTCACCCATGGTAACTATATTTTAATTCTTAAGCAGACTATGATTGTGTAGGTCACATGGTAATTGCCCTTCATCTGTGCAATGTAATTAGTTCATAATTGGGAAGAACACATCATCACATGACTCTTTGCAAGACCTTTAAACATAGCAGATCAGATTTTATGGCTGACAGAATACTGACCTGGGAATGTAGAATGAATGACAAGAACATTAAAATATGCTAGAAGGTGCTAATATGAAGTGGCAATTGAAGGAAGTGTTTCTGTCTTGCAGAATGCAATGGGGAAGGAAAGTGTGGCAGGAGGTTCCACCAGTCACATATCTTCTGATCATTCGTCTTCTCTCCGTGTAAGCGTCAGGTCAAGTACACTTCTTCTGCTGTTGGGGATTGCATTCTCATTCTGTTGGTGCCCACGTTCAGAAGAAACCTTGTATCAGCTTTAATGAAAGGACCCATAAAAAGAAAGGAAAGGAAAAGAAAGAAAGAAAATGATCTGTGTATCCTCTATCCTTCTCTGTTGTTGATTGAAAATTACAGTTCTAGGAATTAAATTGAAACGCTCTGCTGAAAAATAAGTCTGGATCAATGTTGTCATTATCATATTATATTGTTATTATTATTTTCTGTTTTCAAGGAAAGGTTCATGGAAACTTTGCATACGCTAACTGTGATACCTACATTCCAAAAAGTGTAGTGTTTTGAACAGGCAGTGTTTGAAAAGAGATGAATAATTTGCATGTAAACCATTTAATTTTTATTTTCTTGCCTCTTCCTCATTTTTCCCTTGTTTAACTTGGACCAAGAAGAAATAAACCAGACTGTTAAAGATCTATTTTTTGGTATTTGTCACCTAGTAATTTTTCCTTTACGAAAACCCATTAAAACGAATGGGATCTAATATACACCATCATATGGTGATTGTAGGTTTCAGTTATTTCAACGTTACTCAGATAGAATCCGGGGACCAACCACGGTTTCTAATAGGTTGGAAACATTGCCAGAATTATTGATAATTTAATGGTATGTTTATTCCTCATAGATTGGAATCCAGTTTAGAAATGTTTGAAACGTATGTGTTAAAAGCCTAGATTCTGGACTGCAAGTTTTTTTTTCACTGCTCTCTTTGTAGATAAGAGGCTATAGAACAGGCAAAGAAAATCCTGCATAAATTGCCTCTTGGTAGATTTGGGCCTTTAAAAATTGAAAAACAGTAAGTTAAACATATTTTGAGGTGATTGTGAATCAGGCTTTTGACTCTTCCTGAAAGTTTTTTTTAAATTTAAATTATTCATGTTTGGCTACCAGTATTTTGCTGTTTTAGCATTCTCTTCTATGTTTGTATATGTATGTAGTTTTGTGGTCTACAATGAGAAGCCATTGTAAATCATAGCAGTATAATACACATATTTTTTTCAAAACTTCTGCAGAAATATAAAGTGATATTAAACATTCTAATGCTATTTTTATTTTTGTGGTTATGCTAATTTAGCCTTAATGAAAGGTATTTAAAAAACTACATTAAGAAGAAACAACTGTTGTGAATATTGCAGTAATTCAAAATGTGTTTATCTTTCTGCGGATATATTTTAAAAAAATAAAAACTTGGTTTTGTTAAAGAATATCAACTTTAACATTGTTAACCTTTCTGTAATTATAAAGTTTAGTTATTTAACTGGTGATTGAGTAAAAAGTATTGAATTTTGATTATTTTTTTTAAAAATGCCATTATCTACTAATGTTTACTCTTAGATAAAGATACAGTATAATTGTTTGCTTTTAATTATTTGACCCAATACAGAAAACCTTAAGCACAGGCAGAAGGTATAACATGTTTCCATATTTTCAGAGATGCATTCAATAAAGATGTGAACACATAGCATTCAACAGTTCATAATAGTTTCCTATCCACTTATATTTGCGCATGCAAATATATCAGCTTTGGTAATCGTTTAATCCTCTAAACAGAGGTACATGCAAAAAGAATAAAGTTAAAATAGTGCACTGGAACCAGTACAATACTATAAATTGAATCGAATACACCTGTTGCTAAATCAGTTTTAAGAATTTATCAATACTATCTAAAGTTCCAATAATGCTGGTCCACATGTTCTCAACTTTCCATGTGGTTACTATATGCATGCACACACAAATACACGTTCTCTATAAACCAAGTATTATTTCATGTAGAAAAAATGATTCCTGACTTGGTATAGGTTTTTTTAACATGTACCATTTAATATGTACCATTTTCTAATAAAAACGTATGCAACCATGGCAATATATAACTGTGTATGCCATGTTCATTGTATGTATTGGAAAATGGGGCTTCTTGTTGTGTTTCTATCTGGCATTTGTTAAAGGCATTTCCTATTATGTTAAATCATCTAAACTATATTTAATACAACAGCATGTATAGTGATGGCAAGTAGTCACTTTCTACAATACAATATAGTAAAAAAAAATCATGGCCCTGAATTTGATGAAAAGGGTCTACAATAATTGTGAGATAGTGACAAGACTGAAATGATACCCAAGAATCCTTCTAGAAGGAAGAAAATTTCATTTAAGCCAAAGTTTTCTTGTTTAACAAAACGAGATGACAGTGATGGCAAACCTATGGCACGCGTGCCACAGTGGGCACATGGAGCCCTCTGCTGGCACGTGAGCCAAGCTGCCCCAGCATTGCCCCAGAGCTGAGCATACTCAGAAGGCATAGCAGCACCAGGCAATGATGTCATGGGGCCATGCGCATGCTCAGAAATAGCAGCACCAAGTGATGACATCACGGGGCCATGCACATGCTCCAAAAGAGAGTAGTGGCACCAGACGATGACATCATGAGCCACGACTGGGCACTTGGTGTCTAAAAGGTTAGCCATCGTTATATGATGTTAGCTTCTTATAATTTGAAAGCAACAGTTAGACAAGGATAGAATAAACCTGCTTCCATTATTTTGTACACTGTATGACAATAAAAGCTGATGTCATAGAGGCAAAAATGCAATCAAGATTATCAGTGGTTTGAATTGTATAGTACTGTGCTATTGCAATCAACTATACAATTTTTGTTTGTTCTTTTAATTTAAATTGGTGAGGAATGGGATGAAAGATCTGAATCTTTATTGCTGACTTTAAAGAGTTCCATTTGAAATGGGACTTTTTATCCCATTATTTTGAGCTTCATTCTTGTCCCTGATTGGTCTGTCAAAAATAAAATGATATTCAAGCTCTAAAACAAAGTATTCAAATTTCAGGTATCAAAAAGGAAGAACTTGTTTCAATGAACTGTGATGTCTTGGTGGCTTTTAAGTGAAAAAGTAGTGACTATTGAGTAGTAATGCTTAGCTCTTTCTTTAATGAAGACTGGGAGACGGCTATGTACAGCAGAGTTCATTATTTAAATTTAATTCCAAAGAAAATACATAAAATGATAGAATGTAAAGATTGGAAGGAATTGCTACACCCAATTCCCATCCAATGCAGGGAAACATTACTGTAGAATATATTACCAGAGCTATCCAGCACCTCTTTAATTTTCTTCAGCAAATGTGAACCTCTCAAGATAATCTGTCTATTCCTGAAACAGTCATACTATTGGGAACTGTTTACTAATGTCTAATTGAAATCTAGTTCTTTATACTTTAAGTCTATTGTCTGTTTCATGAAACAGTTATGAGTAATTCTGTCCTATTTTCTACTCAAAAAGCCTTAATATATATGAAGATAACAATAGCTCCTTTTTCCAGGCTAAATGTTCCTAAAGCATCTAAACATTAATCACAGATTTTTCCGTCATTAGGGTCTTGTTTGCTGGGCTCTGGACACAAGCCAGTTTGTTAATGTCCTTCTAAAATGTGGTGCCTAAAATGGGATGCTTATGCGATACTGACATTACAGTATTCTCCAGTTGGTGCAAACTATGGTTGTATTTGCTTTTGCTTTTTCTTCTATTTCTTTCCATTGTTAGTCCTAGCCATCTTGTGGTCTACAACAGAGGTTTTCAACCCGTGATCCATTGGGGTCCATGGCAAGTTGCCAGGGGATCCACAGTCAGGTCAAGAAAAATTTGGTAAAAGTAATATACATAAATTGTTGATTAGTAATTAGTGAATTTGTGCAAATGGGGTCCACCATGTAGCGACATGTTTTGGGATTCTCAGCTTGAAAAGGTTGAAAACCCTCTGGTTTACAAGATATCCGTATGCTTTTTGCATGTAGTTCTGTCCAATGCTGTTCTCCACATCATGTGCCTTTGATTTCCCCCCCCCTGCTCTTAATTAATTCCCCAGCTATTCCAAGCCAACAAAAATTTTAAAAATACATTATTTTTCATTGTGAGATACAAATAAGGATTTTTTTAAAAAAAAATAATGAACTTGGTCTAAGTGAAAAGTTTAAACTTGGCGATTAGAATCCTTAAATTTTATATAGCCTTTGTATTATTTAAGTAGCACAAAATATACGTGTAAGAATTACATAAAATCTACTCAAAACCAGAGATTTTCTACTTAAACATTAACCCATAAATTCACCTTACCCATTAATTAACCTACACATCAGCTGCATCATTTTTAATATAAAGTTCAGGAAATTTTAATCTAATGTAGATTAGTAATTTTAATCCTTTTCCTCCTTACAATTCTTAATTTTGACATAACCAAATTAGGTTTGGGTTTTTCATTAACATTGCCAAATACATGAAATAAATGGTAACTTTTAAAAAAATCAAAGATAACATTAAGTTATAATGTGGATCAGATTCTTTGTTTTGTATGTACAGAAAAAAATAAGTTTAAAAAGAGCTGCTTTTACTTAGACCAAAGAATTGGTTCACATACTTCTTTTTGGAGAAAGAAAAGAAAAAAGGGAGGGAGGGAGGAAGGATGGATGGATGGATGGATGGAAAGAAAAAGAAAAAGTAAGAGAGAAAGAAAGAAAGAAGGAAAGACACTTGGAAATAAAATTGTAGTTCATATGTAGAAACATGTATTAAATGATGTAAACATTCTGCTATGATAATCATCATCTTGATACAGCCAGTCTCAGCTTTCTTCTCAAAAAACAACTTTCTTGTTAGAATCAACAATGCTTAACAGAAAAATGTCAGATGGAGTTTTTATGCACTCTTCATTGTGCAACCTGGATTTACTTTTTCCATATTTTGGATCTTGGATAGTATTTATATTGCTTGTTTTACTTGTGATTCTATATAATTCAAATTGAAGGCTATTGATCTCTTTGGCTTTAATTGGCCTTCAATTTTAAAAGCATCATAAAATTCCTAAATTACTGTTTTACTAATAAATCCCTGGAGATTAAAATCAAATATAGGAACTGCTGGGAGTCAGGCAGCATATAAATTTAATAGATTATTATTATTATTATTCAGAAACTATGTTTTATCAAACCCAATAAGGATATATTAATTCTATCTTCTTCAGTACTAAGACTTAGCAGTTTTCTATGTATATGCTCGAAATACCATTAAATTTAGTGGGGCTTATTCTCATATAAGTGGAAGTAGGACTGTATCTTAAACTGCTTAGTAAAACAAGCAAACAGAAAAATAGATTAGGTTTTAAGTCGTTATCGCTGGATAAATGTAGATCTTTAAAAAAAACTGACATTGACAATGTCACTTTAGAGCACTGACTTTGTCAACAGAATCACTAGTTTGAACTGAGTTGTTTTTCTATTGTTTCTTTGCCCGTTTCTGCCTATTCCACCCACATGTTAAGTGCTAGGGAATCCAAATTGTTTTTGCTCTTGAGTTCTCGTGAATTTCCAGATCTTAAGTTACTGTGAAGTTAGAATATCTCAGAAATTTCTTCTTTCATGGCAACATCCCATTTTGT
>JANHFO010005661.1:69449-79754 GCA_032468095.1 Pareas carinatus | reverse complement strand
CTGTCCTGCGCACCATCCTTGACCCAAGGAACCTGCTTGCAGCCAATACTGGTTACAAGTCAGGGGTGCTCTGACAAGTTGTGCCTCGCTTCGTTCCTGCGAAACCCATACTACAAATAGGACACTGCAGAAAGAGTGTGACGAAAACTTGGAAAAGTTAAATGGAGTGCAATGGTAGCAAGGAAGACAATATGTTAATTCTGGTTATTGTATAAAGATGTAAAGTTAGTGAATGTGTTTTTAAATAATGCAATACTAAAAAGTTTGAATTTGAGCTGGAAAAACAGAGATGAAACTGAGGGAAAGAAGTTCATCTTTCATTAAAGCTGAGCAGACTTGCCAAGATTGCCAGGCTCAACATAATCTTGATTAAGGTCAATAGGGAATTTACAAATCAAAGAAAGAGCATAGCACAGAGAAATATATATATATATAAATGCACAATCAGAATCAGTTATAACTAGCTAACGGGAAATCTGGCAGATAAGGAAGATGGAAAAGGGAAAGGAAGGCCTGGTGCTATTGATTAATGAATGGGCAACAGCCAAAAAAGCAATATTACTTTATTGCAGTTTCCCCACAAACTGTATGATATTCACCTGAATGTGTGAAGAGGGCTCTAAGAATATGTTGGCTAAATCATTTTCAATGATTAAAATGCAAACTCTTAAAATGCTTTTTCAATTCTCAGTGAATTAACGGAGTCAGAATTCTGTTGCTCTCCAAAGGCTCTTTGACCTATGAAGAGGCTTCATTCAACTGGGTAGTTGCACAGGGGAGAAACAAGCTGTGTACATTCTTAAGTTCCTTTTATGTAAGAATTAATGTGTCAAGTAAGCTATCCTCTCACACTTATCTTAGTGGATCAAACAGTTTGAAGGCTGAGGTAAAAGTGCTGACATGGATGAAACGTGAAGGAGTTTTATGAGATGTACTCTTCAGCAAATTATCTTCATTTCTTCAGCTAGCATATTGAACGACATGATTCTATAGTGTTTCATTTTGTCCAAATAAAGCCTAGCACTAGAAAGAAATATCTTATTGCTGTGTTATATTTCTACAAGATATATATATATTTACATAGATGAGCATTAAGTTGTACTTTTATCTCTCAGCTGCCTGAACAACCCCAAATATTTTTTGGTTTACCAGGTGGATTACATAAAAAAATACTTGGTATTAAACAAGAAATTTATAAAGGCCTATAAACATGTCTGTCTATGGTGGTTGGGCAAATCAAAAGTGTCAGTATGCTTAGTTTTAAAAAATTGGATAGGTTGTTAGCATAGTGCAACTTAATAAATCCAAAAAAACTTGGCACCTAATGCTATACTTAAAGTAGTATATATAGTAGTGTGAGACTGAAAAGAATGGTCAAGAACAAAGTTAGTGTGATTGCCAAGCACAAGATGTTGAAGAATACCAGATAAATATGCCGTGATATTACATCACCGTAGGACTTTTGGCACGATAGACTACTATTTGGTGACAAATAATATTTCTTGTTTGTTTATACTAAAAAGAATTTTCTTTGGCAATAACTTTTAATAAGACAGCTGCTGTTGGCTTTTCTGGTTCTTTCTTCTGCTGATGACATTAAGAATATGGGTGTTTAAAGGGATGGCTTTAGTGATTTTGTGCATAATCCAGCAGGAATTTTTCCCACAGAAAATCTAATTGATCTGAATAAAGACTGTAACAAATGCAAAGTCTGTATTAATTTCAAGAAGAATTACACAGAGAACATTCCTATCAGTTTGAGTATTTTGTATTACAAAAGCAAGATGATTAATACCTACAAGGTTGAAAGCAGCAAAGGCATCTAACTTAGTAAAAATATTTGAACTCCATCATCTACATGGTCTGCAAACTTTACAAAAGTCACAATCTACATTTGTCTAGAATTACAAAAAAGGCATTTACTCAGAAGGATTTTAAAGCAGTTAAAAGATGGCCTGGCTAATGTAAAAATGGATTACAAAATGTGTCTGTCTCAAACTAAGCAAATAATGGAAGAAAGGAAGTATAATTTATTACTTATAGAATGTAAATTCATGTTCACATCAAACATAGTATGTTCTAAGAACTAATGGCAGGAATTGTCTTGAATAGAAACAGGTTATTGCTCATTTGGGAGAGATACAGAATAAGGAAAATATAATCAAAGACCTGATTACTGTCACTCATAAGTTGTGGGAAGACTAAGATTTTATGTAGCTTTGGAGGTGTAAATTTGATTTGAGAATGATATAATTACATCTGTTCTTTAATTTAATTTTTGAACTGAAACCTTTAAATAGATGTAGGAGCATAGAAGCTTAAAAGGTATGTGATCAGATAAGGCAGACTCTTTGATATTTATGAACTTTTAATCATTTCTTGAAAATTTTATTTTCAGGTTGGGAAAGCCACTTTCTGCAATGGTTATTACAACTTACAATACATTTTGTCTTAGATGGTTTGAAGGGAGCTATGTAGTTCTTTACCCTTATATTTGTGCTTTAATACTGTGCAGGAAAAATACTTTTAAAAATATTTATTTAAAATACTATTATGAAAAACATTTGACATCTCAGTCAGCTGAAAAAATACCTAGTTGAATAAATAGCTCTTCCTTCTTTCATTTCCTAAAGGGCTACTTAAAACCATGTTTGTCACCTTCACTGAAAATGCATCTGAAAATGCCTTAAAAGGAATTGTATATAAGGAAGAATCAATTCCTCCTTTTTTAAAATTAAAATATGTCTTACAAAACAGTGTATAGATTTCAAATAAAATAGATAAATCCTTAAGTATTAAACATTGATCTTGTAAAAGACAGCATAAATCAAGAGTAACAAATAATATGCTATTTGAAACATACTGAAGGAATAAACATTGATTTCAATAAAATCCAAGATAGTCTGAAAAAAGTATTGTATGATGAAAGTTGGCTACCCCATAGTTTCATATAGAATTATGACTCCACTTCTATGGCAAGTTTACTGTAGGCAGTTTACTGAATGTGTATGACAGATACCAGTTTTCAGATACTACAAGATATTAGAAATAGGAAATGGTTAGTAGGTAGGTACGTAGGCAGGTAGAAACAGAATGTCTCAAATCCACTCCTCAAAATGTAAACTATTCCATGAAAAGCTAAAAAAAACATCTAGTCAATTTACATATCTAAACCATGATCTTCAAATAGAAATAGACAAAGTTTATTAGTAAATGCAGTATGAGAAAGGTATCCTTAGGAACAAAGCACTATCCAAAGATCAGGAAACATTTGTTAAAACTTTCCATTCCAACAGAAAGAAGTAAACATGAGAAGAAGCAACTGAATTCAGCATAACTGCATCCATCCACGTCATATAGCTAGTTGCCTTGCCAGAAGATTAAGTTGAAGCACATAAACTGAAAAAAATAGGTTTAATACTTCAAACCTGAAAAAAGATAAACTGAAGCATAGAGGATAAAAAAAAATTGGGATGAGTGAATAGGGCATCAGAGGTCAGTAATCTTCCTCAGGGCCAAACCCATATGAATGACTTTGTCATTGTATTTAATTTCAGACTGAAATGTTATTTTAAACTCTGACAAAGATATCAATCCAAATTCATGATTTTGGTCCCTGACAATTTGCTTTCGACTGAAATGCTGCTGGAGCTGGAGCTGGATTCAGGTCAGATGTCCCTGATCCCAGAGTTACAGGAGGCCACAAATGATCCAGAAAACAAGAGTGAATGGAGAGTGAGATAACAAAGAGGTCCAGCATTAGTGTTTGCATTGTTTCAGAATCTGGGGCTTCTTCTTTGTAAAACACATATTCCAATCATATCAATCATCAAAGGCTGGCCAGTTAGAATTTTACAGAACTCTAGATGTTTATTTCAAGCTTTGTTTCAGCCGTGAAATAATGCCCATTTCTGAGTAAGAACACATACATCTAAATTTCTCCTCCTCTGTAAGACCATTCGATCCAGACTTAAAATTGCAGAGAAAAAGGGAAAGAAAAAAAATGAAGAATTGCTTTGCTTTGAGTATACAATTCCATGTGATATGGACAGCAATAGTCATCAGTATTTGCAACTTAACTAACACCGGAAATACTCTGAACAATCACTGTGCTTTAAGTAAGCACAGTTTGTGATGTTTTCAGGATGCCCAATTTCCATCTGTCTTCCACCCATGTCTGACTTGGCCAGTTTTCTAGAATCAGTTCAGTTTCCAATGACTCAATTAAATGCATTCTTATGAACAGAAGAAAATGTCAAATGATTCATTTCCTTTCACTTCACCCACAGGGTGCCTGTTCTTTGCTCTGCTGCTTTGCTCCCCAAGTACCACCCCTGATGAATTTGCTTGGTTCAAGAGCAAATAAATCCTAAAGAACAGTTTTTCTAAGTCCCATCTTCTCCAGAAATCAGCCCAGGATGAGAATGATCTGCAGCAACCCTTTGAAAGGGACTGTTCCTTCCTTGTGAAATTTGTAGGCCTGGCTAAGCTGTTTTTAATTCACTTCCAGTTTCTGCCAGCTGTCATCTCTGGATTTAGCACTTTGCTGGCTGCAATATGTATTGACAGGATCTGGGATGAGTGATCCCTGACCCAAGAACCCTGCAATTAATACTGACAAGCCACACAGAATTCAGACAGAATACAGCAGGTGACTAGATGGTACATTTATCACAGTCAGGAGCTGGACACACAGGCTTTAATAATGGCAGTGGTGCTGACTGTGAAGCTTCACAAGGAAACTTTCTCTCTCTCAAATTGTCCCTTCAAACACAGTAATTGACAGAAATGACAACTTTTAATTCTTTTCTGGCTTTTAATTCAAAGGGATTTGGTGTGTTGGTACAGTTATGGTAGCAAAGGGACCTCATCACTGCCATATAAATCTAGTGAATGCATTGCACCTCTCTTTCTAAATTCACAATAGACATCAGAACAGTAGCATGGGAGGCAAAGGGACATAGCTGACAATTATAGTTCTACCCTGCACATTGCAAGCACATGCATGAAAAATATTCTATATAGATGTAAATCTTTCGGTATAAACGATTGATGTTGTGAATGTTGTGATTCCTTAAAGAGGAGGAAAGGACAGTGTAATCCAATTGAAAACTTGTAGAAGACAGACAGAGGAACATAAACTATGTCTAAAAGATCTACTTTTGTCTTTTCTATGTTTGTAAGTTCCTGGAAAACTAGTTTCACCGCTGGTGGAAAATGGGCCCCCAGATGATGAAGGTAAGTCTAAGCTATTTTAAGGCATAAAAAGGGAGGTTTCATTGAACAGTGGTTGGTAATATGTTGTACCAAAAATGTCTTGAAGTAGACAAATTCAGAAATTCTAGTAGTTAATGTCTAAAGCATTCAGAAGGCAACCCTTTCCATAGGATTAAGGAATGGCAGTGAAAGTGTATTGGGCGTGCAAATACATTCTAACGTAAGTAGAATTTGTAAGTAATCTTGGTTGTTTGGCACTTTTCAGAGGCCACCAGCTCAAATATCTGATATTCTTCTAGGTTTGTACCCTTTTCCTTGCAAAAAACAATTTCTTATTGGATCACAGTAGGGTGGTTCTGAACATTTTCATGATATTATATTTCCACAAGAGTAGGAACTAAGATGCTTTATTATATGACAATGCAATCTTTCTCATCTCTTCCTCTATAAGAGCTTCCCACCCACCCACTTCATTTGGGGGGGAGGGAGAGAAGGAGGAACTAGCTTCAGCAACTGCGCTTTAGGTAAGCAGCTGAACAATGGCAATCCACTGTCCTTTTTAAATTAACTAATGTTAATTTAAACCCGCACCAATGAAGCTTCAATAATTTCTACCAGTTTCCTGCTTATTTCCTTTCTCTCTTTTTAAAAGAAACTATTTCTGAAGGAGAGATGAAGTCATCCGAAGAGGTTCCACCTGGCCAGGCAACTGACTCTTCTTGCCAGCACTTAGAATTGCTAACCTACTATTTGTCATTTTTATGGCCATCTAAATTTGCGGAGTGCTTTTAATCTTTATAGTGTTCATCCCTTACAGCTGCTTCATGAAGAGGATTACCCTTTTGTCTTTGATACAGGTGGGGAACCAAACCTGAAAAGGTATAACTTTCCTAAACCACAAGAGGAGGAGAGAGAGAGATGGGTATGAACATTTATTTTCTACAGGTGTGAGAAAGCAATTTACTGAAAAGAATCAAGTGCATTTCAGGGGCATTTTTTACTTCACTACTTTTATCTACTTGTGTCAGACAGCACAAGAGAATGTTTTCTAAAAGAAATTGAATAAAAGTGGGGCAGGTCAGTTGTGTGTTCTTAGCCAAAACAGCACTTGCTACAACATGATCATAAAATCACAGCAGCCTAGAGTGGTGTTCAAGGCTCATATTCATCCCTTCTCTGAGCAATTCAATGCAGGAAATTGTTAGTTTTCTCAAGGTTCAGCCACCTGTGGAGTGTGGAAGTTAAAATGCATCATAATTGCCTTCAGAAATCTTCTTTCCCATTAGCAATTCCCTGATGGCAACATAAAGAAAACTGAAGCCCTCCCATTGCATCTTTAGCTATAACTTAGCTATGCATATTTAATAAGAGAAGAAACCTACCATGCTACAGAAATATTGGTGTCCATGGAAACTGCAGACCTTAGCATCCCCTCTCAAAATTATAAATATATATATATATTACATTTAGCTTCCTTTTCTCTTTCCGCCACAGATCAGTTGCTACAAGTTAAAGCTGTGACAGAGGAAATAAGGATCTTTTCTGTGTTTGCACACATACTTTTATATTTGTGGTGACATCTTTCAGGAAAGCAATTCAGTTTTTAGTGACTCATAGCCTGTTTTATAGGCTTTCTTCTGTTATCAGTGGGATCAAGTAAAAGAACAACAAAAATACAGCGTATTTAGAGATGAAGATCCACCAAAGAGTGCCTCAAAAGTTATTCATTTAACTGAGGATTACTTCAAAATACCATAGTTCAGAACTAAGCTGAGGTCCCCCCCTATCATTCCGTAGGGGAAGAACATACAAAGCAGACATCTGTGTGATTTACTGTATATAAAAGGTATGAGTTGAAGACATATTGAAAGAGATCTCCATTTCTCTCCCACATTGCTAACTGGATCAGAGTTTTCTGCTTAATGTTCACAAGGCAAACGTTGTTCAGTTGGGACTCACTCTATTAAAATAATAATAAACAATTCATCAGAATTTTCTGCTAGATCTTAAACATCACTGAAATCTTAGGGGATTTTGGAAGAAAGGGATTTGTTTTCTCCCCTGCACTCAGGGGTTAGAAAATATTGCCAACATTTTTTTCCCTCAAGTCTTTGATACTTTTAAACATATTTGGCTTCACAGTGTATAATATGGAATTAATATTAAATCAAAACTTGTCTCCTAAAACTAGTGAGCATAAGAATTCTATCTACAATATACAGATTTTAAAGAAAACTGCAAAAGTTAAGATGCCATGTCTACATGTGCAGAAGAAAATAAGAAACAATAGTATTTATATTCTTAAACACAGAAGGAACAAACCTACGGCAATTTCCAATAATTGTCGTTATGATCAGGTTTCTTTGATTGTAGAAAGTTTTTGTCCAGCATCGTATAGATGCAGATTTCCCTGCAATAAAGCCACAGAAAGACTAACACTCTTTGATAACCATAATAAATTATAGTCCCAAAACATCTGAAGAGTTACAGAAGAAGGCTAATCCATACTCAAGTGAGTTTGCAACGAAGTGGGTATATAATTTGAAAATGTGGTAGAGAGTTAAACATTGAAAACTCAATTTTTCAGATCTTAGCACCATCTTATCATTCGTGTCAATCAAAAACTGCTGTCAATTATGCAGACAGATTTGAATGGAGATCAGGTACATGTTATGATGTTGCATATGTTGCAATGTCATGATATCATTACTTACATTACTTACAGTGGATACCTTAAACTGATCTAAATTATCATGGTTGATGGTATCAAAAGCTGTGAGAGATCAAGGACAACCAGGATGAATGTACTACCCCAGTTCCAAGCTTACCACATTGACAAGTGTGACCAAAGCTGTTTCAGGACTATATTTCAATATGAACTGATAATTTTAAAAAAGTGAAGAATTCTCTTTCCCTCTCCCTCTCCCTCCCCCCCTCTCCCTGTCTTTCTCCTTTTATGAATCTGTTTCTAGATACATTTCGGGTATTGAAGATGGCCACGAAGGAAGAGGGGTGCACATAGGAGTGCTCCGGGGTGTGTGGAGGAGAAAAAGTGATTTTGGGGTACAGGGGCCGCTTCCAGCTGACCCTAGCCACAGGAAGTCTTGGAAACACTCCCCTTCTAATCTGAGGGGCTTCGGGAGCCCAATGGGGGCATTGCAGCCAGATGGGAGACAGTAGCAGACTTATCGACTCTGTCGACTCCAGCCGGCTCCAGCAGTGCTGGCAGCGCCTGTTTGTCGGGCCGTCGCAAGGAAGTTTTTCTTCTAGTGTGGGACCCTCCCCCCTCTTTGCTCCCTTCGCCGCTGGCCGGGGACAGTGGTGAACTTACTGGTTTTGCTGGCTTCGCCGGCTTCTGTCTGGTCCAGCGGCAGCGGTGGCACCATTTTGTTGGGCGCCCGCTGCATGGAGATTTTTCTCCTTCCAGCAGGGGATCCCCCCCTCTTCGCCTTCTTCAAAGACAGCCGGGCTGGTCGGCTGTGAGGGAAGTCTGGTTGCCCACCCCTCTCTTTGCCGGCACAACAACTGGCTCTTCAGTGATGGGGATGGTGGCAGTGGTGAAGACAACGAACCGTCACGGCTGGGGTGGGGCCAGAGCCGGGCCCGTTGCTGAGGACTGCTCCGAAGTTGCCCCTGCTGGACCCTACAAAATTCTCGGTTGCTCTACAGGCAGGACAGGTGAAGGGGAGAAGCTGGTGGCCAGCGGAGGTGAGGGCCCCCGTGGCCTTGGGTGAGTAGGCGGGGCAGCGGTGGAACCAAGATGGCGACGAGGCCCTCACCCTGGAATTATCATCTTTCTTTGGGCCACCACAGAAAAGCTTTTTGTGACTGGTGGGTGGGGCCGGGGATGGTGGCAGTGTCCCAAGGTGCCCGCTTCCAGGACTCAAATGTCTCTCCTTTGAGCCCCAAGCAGGAGGACTGCCTGCTTGGGGCTCAAAGACCCCCAAAATCGGCCCCGGCCATCTGGGCCTTACGTCAGTTTTCACATAAATCTGTGGACAAAAAAAATCTGCCTCGGACTTGCTTTTTTACCTCCCCACACCCCATTTGCAACTCCTATGTTTTTATGTTTTATGTATACTGTTGCTCAGCTCCGGGCAGCAATGCCCCTCTAATTTATTGAGGGCCTTCCTTAAGGACGGGCGTTGGAGCCCTGAGAGGTGGTCTGTGGCCAAGACTAAACCTAGGGGGGGTTATTTAAACTTTTAAGGGGGTTAGGGAGGGAGAAAGGGGATAGTGAGAGACAGGAGCACTCGGGATCATTATCAACTGGGAATAGACCTGATTTGAGGGGACAGGGGATCGACGGGTAGGGAAGTTCCACTGTTACAGGGCTGTGATATTGGTGTTATAAGTGGGAGAGGTAGGTATGGCGTGGGGAGGGTTCCATGTCTGATAAAGGGTGCACGACCCTGCTATTTATGAGCGGTGCCGTGCACCGATCCCCTAGGCTCTTCCGGGAACCTGGATAGTACAGACCCATGGAACCTGGACCTACGGTTGATGTTGTGCAATGCCAGGTCCGCTGTAAACAAAGCCCCCCTCATTTCAGAATTGGCTCAGAAGAGGGGAGCGAACCTGGTGCGTGTGATGGAGATCTGGTTAGGGCCAGAGGGAGGAGCCCCCCCTTGTGAAGAATTGCCCACTGGGTTTCCATGTATTTCATCAACCGCGGGCCGAAGGTAGGGGCTGGGGGGTGACGTTTCTATTAAGGGAAGGTCTTCCTCCAAAGGAGACCACTGTGCCTCAGATAGTCGGGTGTGAGATCCTCTGTGTAAAATGGGGCCCTGGGGGGCAGAGGGGTTTGCTGATTGCATACCTGGCTCCCTGCCACGTGACAGTAGCCCTGTCCGAGTTGCTTGATGTCATCGCTGAGGTGGCAGTTGGGACTCTCAAACTGATAGTTATGGGAGATTTCAACTTGCCATCAGTAGGCGGGGAATCTGGGGTAGCTCGGGAGTTCATGGCTTCCATGACGGCCATGGACCTGACCCAGTTAATTCAGGGTCCCACGCACACGGGGGGACACACTCTAGACTTGATTTTTATCTCTGGTCAGTGGTTAGATGATCAGCAATTAGGGGATTT
>JANHFO010005660.1:56069-68479 GCA_032468095.1 Pareas carinatus | reverse complement strand
ATATGTTTTTATTTTATTTTTTTACCCTTTACTATTGTTGATGTTCTATATGCTTGACTAAAATAAATAAATAAATATTGCTATTGTAAGATACAGATTGCCTAGCAATGTTGCAATCTCCTGAGTTTCAGATAGTGGATCAACATTTCTAACCCTGAAAATTGTTAGATAATCCATCTATTCTATAATTGATAATATTTTAACAAGACTTTTAAAACAGTGTGTACCCAGAATTAATTTAAATCATATATTTTAACTCCATATATTTTACATTGACTCAAGCATAGAGTCATATTTCTCTTCTCCTTCACTGCACTTTTATCTAAATTATTAATAAAAAGAAAGTGTGTTTGGTTGCAGACCACTGGACATGGCAAATAATTGACTGCTGTAAAACTTACTTTTTTACTTAGCATGATTTTTAAAATTTATTTTTGTCTCCTAGAATTAATGATATTGCCAACTTGTGTGCAGAGTTAACTTCATGCTGTACAGTTCTAAGTTCAGAGTGGTTAGGAGTCTTGAAAGCCCTTTGCTGTTCTTCAAATCATGTCTGGGGATTTAACGATCTTCTCTGCAGTGTGGATGTAAGTGCAAAAGATGCAGTTAAAACTATAAGTCTGATTTCTGTATAGCAAAAAAAAAAGACAAATTATTCTTTGATATTATGCTTCTTACACATAGCACAACATTAGTTGTTCATTTACACGAGTCATTCCTGCAGTGTTTTGTGTTTTCCACTGGTTTCATGAGAGATTTCAGGATAGCCGAGTGTAAGGTAAAGTAATAGATTGAGAAACTTTCAACTGTTCTTTAAAGTCCAAGGATTTTTCTCTATAGAAAAGTTAAAAATGGTAAAGAGCATTGAATTAATTAATGCCATGTAGCAGAAATGGCGGAATTACTAGAGCTGCACTGAAATTATGGTAGCATTTTATGAACACCTTTATTCTTCTGGTTTGGGAGATAATTCCCCGTTGCCAAGGTAACTGAATCAAGGAATCTTGTCTTGGCATAATGTTATAATAAAATCATTTGAGTGCAGTAGAACAAGTGTAGTCTTGTGGCAACTGGGCTTGTCATGTTAATTATAGTGTAGTAATCTTAGCTACTGAACACTGTTACTTTTGCCCCGAACCATATTACCATTTTACACCATTGGTGACTACACACTTTCAGACCTCTGACTTGCTAGGATCATAGCGGATTAAAAGCCAGCGATTGATATATTGTGGCAAAGAATCAGGGAAAGGTAGGTGAATCAATAGAAAGAAATAGAAAACCATGCAAAAGAAAACAATACTTCTACATAATTAGATCTATGTTAAAATATCATGTTCCTGTGCTATCAAAAGAACCAAAAAAAATATTGACCCTGAGTTTTTCTTTTTCTCTTCTTCTTTTTCCTTTAAGGTGAGTGATCTGTCATTCCATGATTCATTGGCTACCTTTGTTGCAATACTGATAGCTCGTCAATGTTTTTTCCTTGAGGATGTTGTTCAACACGTAGCTCTTCCTTCTTTACTTACAGCAGGTAAAGTTTCGAGGTGTATTAAAACAATAAGAGTCCCCACTTCTTGGGGGAAAAGATTTGCTATTTGCCCACTAACTATCTCTTTGTGCTAGAAATCAAAGCATTTTATCTTCTTTGCATTTATAAAATGAACATGTATTTTTAATTACTGTTTTATTTGTGATGTCCTATTTCTGCCATCAAATACTATTTTTGCTCTGGGCTTTGTTATAGTGTGTCACACAGCTGTTAGTTTCACCTTCATAGTACTGTTACTTTTTGATTTTTATAAATTCATACCATCTTAGATCTTGCATTATGTTGACTTGAAACTACTTCTTAAAGTCTCACACAAATTCACATTTGACTTTTAAAACACTTTATAAATATATACTCTGTATTTTCCAGTTATTTCCCATAATTGTTATTTCTCATAACCTTTCCCTGTTGTACATCCAAACATTTGTGTTTTTTACAAGTCATTTTTCTTCAAACATATTTCACATTAGTCATTTTTCTGCATAAATTGTCTGGTCTGTATCTATCAAATCCTCAGAATACTGTCAACACGTTAAATAATAGCTTAAATCTTTTCTTATTACATATGAAGGTGAAATATTAAGCTGGAAAAATAGATAACCAAACAGGATTAATATATATAGTCTTTCATATAAAGACTATGAAAAATATCTTTAGAAAAAACTTTTATTTTGCAGGACATTCGCTACAGTAAGAATTTTCATTAGCACTGATGTGTGAAAGCCCTATTTTTCATTTTTGTTTTACTCAAATGTTTCAAATTAGTTTCAAGGTTTCTTTTCTGTTGGCACTGAGGATGGCAATTTAGTTTCCTATGATATAATGATAAGGTGGTGCTCTTTTCTTAGCTTGTGGAGATCCAGATGCTGAACCGGGAGCAAGAATGACTTGCCGGCTTCTTCTACACCTCTTTCAAACACCCAAGATTTCCCTATTGTCAAGTGGTAAGAACCCCATATTCATTTCCTCTCTTAAAGTACAATAGCTTTTGTGCACTGAAACAGAAATCAGCATTCCTAAAGAACATTGTTCTCTTTTTATACAGAAAAATGTTTCCCAGGAATTCGGTCATCATGTGATCGTCGCCTTTTAAGTGCTGCTCACAACAGCATAGAAGTAGGAGCAGTATTTGCAGTTTTGAAAGCAATTCTTATGCTTGGTATGATCATGCTTTGAAGTTCTTCATGCACATATTTACTCTGAAGCCAGGCATGTAGTCCTCAGAGGGATTTACTCCCAGATACATGTTCAGATATTTGCTGAAAACTTGGTAGATGATAAACTTGAACCTTTTCTAGGAAGTGAATCACAGTGCCAGAAACAGCTTCCAGGATGAATCATCAATTAATAAAAGTACAAATGGAAACTAGTATAGGATACTGTACGAGATTATCTGAAAGATACTGGTTAAAATATTGGGCAGGCTGTTAGGGAAGAGTTGGGGGAACATCTGTTAAATATGTCATCAGCTTAGAGTCTTTACCTTGCTACAAGTCCAGCCCCCCTTGAATTCTATTGACACTTATCTAGTGCAGATTTAGGGCTGACTAGATTCTTGTGTTTAGCCCTCAATAAATCTTTTGTGCATCAACCTAATGTATGGTCCTGAACCTTTGAGCTTGACACAGGCCTATGGAGTTCAATTTGAAACCCCACTTGCCCACAGATCTGAGTGTTGGCTTTGGACTAATCACTACCTCTTAGTTCAACCTAAGAATTAAGTTATTGTACTGGGTGAAAACAGAGAGGTATCCTCCATTTACATTTAAATGGAGAAAAAAAGGATATAAAATTAATAGCTAAATAACATGTCTATCAATCAGTATTTCTCCTCTCCAATAATATAAATTCACCGTTAACGTGTTTGCTTTTGCTGAAGTATGTAGCTTTGGTGTTGTAGGGCATTGTTTCCTATTGGTAAAATAGTTTGTCTTACCTGCATGTAAGAACTCTAGGGAATTAGCAAATTATATCATACTATAGCATACATAGTTGAAGAAATGTTTATTACGCTAGCTTTTCTAAAAGAATAGTCAGAAATCCTCAAGTATTAAGATAATATACCCACAACTTCTAAAATTGAAAGTAGCATTAAAGCAAAAATGAAGTAAGAAGGCACTCAGGGGAAAGGACTAATAAGCCTTTTGATCTTTCCTACTATTACTGCAATATAGGTGATGCTGAAATTGGAAGCAACAATATTCCCTCCTTGAAAAATTCTGATTACTCAGTACAAAGATTATTGGGAGATCTAAATGATGATGAGATATGGGAAGCTACCTCAAAGTCTTTGTATGGAAAAGCCATTTCCATAGAAACTGCTACTCTCAGTGAATATGCTAGATATGTACTAAGAAGCATTTGTCAGCAGGTAACCCTGGCCTTCATTTACTTTTATTATGTGTATATAGATACAATTTTGCAAAAGTGATATTGCTACCATATTCCACGGAATATGAAAATTGTTGACTTCAGGCTTCCTGTGGTGTGTATTGATTTGTGTGCCCATGTAGAATTGAAGCCGTTACTACTCTTGCCAGTATATTCTGGTAGGAGTAAATAGGATCAATGTGGAGTAACTGTTGGAGTAGGGCCAAAGACAATGAAGAGATTAGTTCCCAATCTCTATTTTGCCAGTCTCTGACTAAATAACTAAAACTGAGGTTATGAATATTGGAATGCTAAAATGCCAGTGACATATGCATTTTAACTCTTGCCAAGAGAAGGTGAGACATAAATATATTACATGCAATAACTACCACACTGAAAAGTGATATTTTATTCAAAATTATTTCAAACTAGGTATGCAACGGCCAATGACATCTACTATATTTGTGTTCAAGTCAGTTCTTCAGTACAAGTAACTGCAAGATGAAGTTAGCCTCAATTTTTATCATAAAGAATATCTAGTGTGAATTTCATTCTATCTGAAAAATATTGTGTTTTAGTTATAAACTCGAGTTACATTCAAGTTATACATTTAAGTTTGGGTTTGACTGTTGTATTGATGCTTATCCTCCATCCAATTCTTTTGGTAGGAATGGGTGGGGGAACACTGCTTGAAAGAACCTGAAAGGCTGTGTACCGACAAAGATCTTATCCTGGATCCTGTGCTCTCCAACAAACAAGCACAGAAATTGTTGCAGCTTATCTGTTACCCTCACAGTATTAAAGAATATGCAGAAGGGGACAATCCTCAGAGACAGCACATCAAGCGCATTCTTCAGGTAACCACATTTAAAATGAAATCATTTAAGATAATTAAGAAATTTGCATTTGATTTGTTTTTTTCATTCCATTATTGTTGCTTACTTTTTTCTAAAACGAGGCAAACATTTGGAATATTGTTTCAAAAGCACTTAGCAGTTAGACTTATATACTGTTTCATAGTGCTTTATAGCACTCTCTGGGTGGTTTACAGAGTCAGCATATTAACCACAACAATTTGGATCCTCATTTTACCAACTTCAGAGTCAACCTTGAGCTCATCAGGATCAAACTCCAGGCTGTGGACAGAGTTAGCTTGCAATACTGCATTCTAATTTCTGCACCACCAGGAGTTGTTAAATAAAAACAGTGTGCAATTATAAAGGTGGAATAATTGATTCATAGAATGAAAGAATTGAACCATTTTTTTCATAGAATGAAAGAATAGAACCAATCTAATCAAATTGCCTCAATCTGGGAACCTGCTACTACAGACTTCCTGACCACCATGCTCCAGCCTCTATTTAGATGTTTCTTGTATTTAGAACAATTGTGCGACAACCTTCTGTCTCCTTTTGGTGGGTGTTTTTTTGAATGCAATTAAGTTTGCCAGTGTCTTCCCTAAAATGTTTGTGCTCAGAACTATACACTATATTCTAGTTATAGCCTGATATAATACTGCTATTGCTTTTTTGGGGAGGGAAGGAAGCAGGACAACTGCATTACGCTACTGTTTTACTCGTATAATATGGCCTACAATTATACTCCGATGCATCCAGGATCAATCTAGAAAAATACATTGAGTGGCACACTATACTTCTCATACTTTGTACTGTTTTAGGCCCAGTGATATTCAACATATTTATGCATAACTTGGATGAAGAAATAGAAAATAAGATTATCACATCTGCAAGGGACAGAGAGATAGGTGTGAGTTGGGAGACAAACAACATTTTGAGAACAGTATACAACTCAAGAGGATCATAAAAGATTGAAACAGCAACTAGCAAGTTGGATTTTCACAGAGAGAAACACAAAGTCCTACATGTGAATATGGAAATTCAAAGTCATCTGCACAGTTAGCATTTCCATTGTTAAACTAGGTTTGAATGGAAGACAAAGCTTGATTAAATGTATATTGCTACAAGGCCATAGAGCAGTTTTCTCAATCTAATCCACTCACAGGATTCCATCAGCGGTAGTGAACAAAATTAGCGGTATCCAATATGTATTTACAACAAAATATTTCATGTGACCCAAGAAAGCCATATATCAACTTTATTGATGAAAATAATAATTTCAGAAATGTTATGAAGAAAAATTTTCTCCTCCATTTTTTGATCCAGAATATAGACCAGTGGACTCTTAGGCAGTCATGGCTGGAGCTTCAGCTAATGCTCAAACAGTGTCTGAAGGAGCCTGTGAGTATTTCTTCCTTTCTTTTTAATTAATCATGTACCTTTACAAAATACCTTAGTGTATGAGCAAACATACCATGAATGCGCTAGTTTACTTATGTTTTACTGTAGGGTTCTGGGTCTGTGGCTGAAATGAACAGCTTGTTGGATAATATTGCAAAGGCGACAATAGAAGTGTTTCAGCAATCCGCTGATCTAAACAATAACTCTTCTAACTCTGGTATAGGCCTCTTCAATCCAAACTCTCTCGGAAATGCTGACACACATATTACAAGGCAGAACTGTAAAAAGACATTCCTAAGGTAATGTAATCAATCTGAATTGGTAACGATGAAATTGTTCACACTTTTTAAAAAATAGAACCCCTTGTGAATAGTCTTCTCATAAAGGGTGCTGCTGAATAATTGTGATTTTTAATATAATGTGCCGAAGGAGAAATCTTCACAGAGTACTAATTTCTTCTGGATGCAAAAACTATTGCCTGTAAGAAGTAACTGGACATGTAAGAATTTCTTCATTCTCTTCATTGCTTACTAAATATACACTAAAGAGGATAAACACATTAGCTGCAGGCTAAATAAATACTTTGAGTCAATGGATTAAGAATTTGATAACCTTTCTCTGATTTAGAAATAAAATAGATTGTTGAAATTAATAAAATGTCATTTTAAAAGAATCATTCATTCGTAGGATAACCTGCCCCCCCTTCCCTATATACTATTTTAATTTTAATTTGGTTTTAAATTGGTTTTAACATTTGCAGATTTTAAATTAGCCTTTTATATTATTGTATTTTTAAATTGCTTTTAAATGTGTCCTTTGTTGTTTGTGTTCTGTTTATTGTCTCAATTTTATATGGCTGTACACCGCCCTGGGTCCCTTCGGGGAGAAGGGCGGTATAGAAATTTAAATAAATCAAATCAAATCAAAATCATCCTTTTTTTTGTGAACAGTCCAGATTTTAAATATATTGCTCTGAAAATCATAGCATTAAACTCTGCTTTGTCTAATGTTCTTAGCCAAGGTTCTGAAAATTATCCAAATGAGGAGAAATATAATGAGCCCTTCTTTCTACACCTCACCCTTAATTTTCTGTTTTATTTCATATTTGACCTCAGTACCACTCTTGTCATTATCTGTAATCTAATTGGCCCCACCCCTTTCAGAATGTATAGTTGACCTATTAAAAGGCCATTCTAATTTTACAGTGAGGTTGGGAAGTTAAAGATCCTGTTGGGAATTACTCCTCTGAACTAAATGATTTTGTCAAGGAGATATCTTCATATTTTTAGAAGTGGCCATTCTTCCAAGAATCTTTTTCATGCAAAATGGTGTGAAGACTTGAAGTCATGACAAATGGATTCTAATTGGTATATGGACGTGTGCATGGCAAGAAATGAATGTTGTAATTAGATGCAAGAAAGGAAACTATATGAAAGATATGAAATGAAAAGAAAAGTCAACTGATAGCAGATATTAATAAGGAATCATCATCCTTATTAATAAGGAATCATGCAGACAATACATATTTATAACCAATACTTATTTTAGAAAGTATGTAGTGTACCTATCTAAAAGTTTTTAAAAAAACCTAGACAAATTCACTTTTAACGAACTGCCAGCAAATTGTAAATAACAATTATAGGAAAATCTATTTCCACAACCTCTACCACATGCATTGCAAATATTTCTAATGTAAAACAGTCTCTAACACAATGGTTTTATGGAAGTCATTTTAGCCTTAGTTTTATAATACAGAATGAAGTGATGATTAAAAAAACTATAAAAGAGTTTATAATTAAATCACAGTAAGATCAGAGTTATATGTCAATTGAAGTCATTCAGCAGAAGTATGTAGCTTCCTAGGTGAATTTGGTAGACAGAATGAAGGTATAATGTTGACTTTCAGTAGAATTGAGGTATTAAAACATTGTCTACACACACCACTCTAGCATTAAAATAAGAGGCATAGTATCCTCCCCAAGGTGTAACTGTAGATCATATTGTGACCGATTATAAGCTGAGGGTATATACCAGTCTAGTATTTGATTTTTTTAATATAAATGATGCTATGGTTCAATCGTTAGTTGATATTGGTATTTGAACATAGATCTTTTTAACATTTTTATTTTATTGTGTTTTACTAATCTACATGAAATGTTAATATATATTGCTAATTCGTGTATGATACGTTTTTTGCTAAATAAATAAATAATACGGTATACAAATTGATATATTTAGAAATTAAATGAGTGCCAAATAACTGAACAATGCTCTTTAATGTCAAATAGATGTTTCAACATAATTTCATTTTCTTTTGCACTTATACACCTATTAAAATGAACGGTTTTGATTAGCACATATCTGCACAGCTGCAGCCTAATTACTTTTCTCTCTCTCTCTCTCTCTCACACACACACACACACAAACACTTGAAAGAGAATTCTTCTAAAAAGCAATGAGATTCTCTACAAATCTAGAAGCTTCATTCTTCTCTATAATTCCATATAATTCGTGACATGATTATCAGTAAATGTTACGAAACTTTTCTTTCAGAGTGAGAGAGAAAGAAGAATTTTTAAAGATCAGTTCCTTAATTTGAAGAATGTGATATTCAGCCCCCTTAGATTTAATGTGTCCCAGATGTCTCAATCAATTCAAATCCAGTTGGTTTCAGATTCCTTGAATTTAACTGAGAAATTGAATCAATAACTCACTATAAGGTTTTTATACTGAGATTAGGCCAATGTATACCGAGATTAGCCAGGAAGCAAATTTGAAATTTTGAGTGCAATTAGTAATTATGGGGGGGGAGCAAATACTTTCCCACCTATTTTTGGTGGTATCCATACTATCAGCTCTCCTGTTAATGTGTGATCAATGTGTTAAATGTCTTTTGAAGTCTTGCTGTAAGAGAGGAGCAGACTGAGCTGGAGGGTGGGGTTAAATGTATCATCAGTTTAGAGTCATTGTACAGCCACAAGAGATACAGGTTCAGCCTCCTGTGAATTCCATTGACCCTTATCTAGTACCAGTTTAGCTGGGACTGTTATTTGTTCTGATCCTTGTGTATAGATTGCAAGAATAAATGCTTAGTGCTTTGAACTCAATTCCTGTTCCTCATTATTTGTACTGGAATCTACTGACAACATGACTGATGCTTTGTAAGAAACTTCTTATCCCAGAACCTGATTTCTCAAGGAATAATATCATTACTCTTAGCTGGAAATCATCCAACATGGTAGCAAATGAAGTAGAATTCTCATCCAGAAATATGCAGGCAGTAGCTCTATATACAGGAGATCAGTCCTGGTGTATTTTTTCTCCGTTTTAAGCCATTTAGCTACTCTGTTTCCATACACTCTTGTTTTTAAGGGCTAACCACAATATGTTCTGATCTCATAGTCAAAATCTTTTATATAACCAATACAACAACAATAAATTTTTCTTTGTCTTTTCATTATACACTGATGGTTAGCAGCGTGATCTTTGGTGGCTCTGTTTCTTCTGAATCTGACTTATATACCTGGAAGTTCCCATTTCATTTATTGCTCATGTTGGGATTGCAAAATCTTGAACAGTTGTGTACTCCCAAGAGAAATAAAAGTGGTTATTGAATAGAATGAGTAGGCTGAATATGGAGTTAGTCCTGCCGCATATAAATTAATTGTCTCCTGTCCCTTGGCACAGGTGTGTTTTCCATACTTACTTACAAACCATGGTTTACCTGCATCTTCTCACAAGACTTTGAATGGTTTAGCTGGTATTTCAACAGCTCTTACAACTTTGTTACAGTACGAACAATATCTCCTAGGTCCTATTTAACTTCACTTTCTAGAATGTCCAGCTCTAGGTTCAGTGATCAAACTAAAACTCATCCATTTTGATGTCTTTTTTGTGCAGTTCTTTTTTATTATGGGAAGACTAAGGAGAACCAAATGACAACATTTCACGGATGAGATCATAAATGTATTTGAATCATTCTAGTATTTGCTGAGTATGTCAAAAAAGTATGAAGCTGCATCAGCAACTCTTAAGATTTAAAAGGGCTTCAAAAAAAGTTATAGAAACTAATGAGAACTTTACAGAAAGGCATAATACAAAAAGTTATGAAATACTGAATGACTGTACCGTGGAACATTTTTATTCTTAATGGATAAATATTATCGTTGCATTCTTGGCAGGAAGGTATCCATCTCCAAGGACCACATAAAACATCATTTAAAACCTATTAAACAATTAAAAAAATATCTTGTCAAATTTTGACAATAAATTCTGAGCCTGAATTTTGATAGTGGCTCTCAAAGAGATTCTGGTAGCCAGACGTAGGATCTAGGACAACTTGTAACAGTCATCTCACCACAGTGAACCAGGTGCAGTCATCTCGTCATGGTCCTCTCGCCACAGTCATCTTGCTGCAGTCATCTTGTTGCGGCCAATTTGCCATGAGGAAATTTACTGTTGGACAATCTATGTGGGATAACTCAATGTGGTAAATGGTATCTGCCACTGTATCTTCTACATTGTTTCCATTTTTGTCAATGAAAATAATGTCAAAGAAACAGAGATGGATGATATTTACTATTTTGAGTTATCCTGCATGAATTGTCAAGCATTGAGTTTTTCATGGAGAGTTGCTATGGCAAAATGTCTGCAGTGAAATGGTCATGCTGGGTTAGCTGGAGCAAGATGATCATGACATTTTGGCCATGGAAAGATGCGACAGTGAATTGTCCAAGGCAAGATAGCTGTGGCGAGTTTGCCATGGCTAGTTGGTCCAATCGGCCAGAAAGCCGATTGTAGTATCAGGACCCACAAGTGACTTTTTAATTGTGAGTTGCTGAACCCTAACTTATTTATAGGAAGTCTAATGTAGTCACAATATAAGCACTGAAACAAAGTTTCATAAATACAAGGAGATAATCAAGACCATATTGAGGAATGTTGAATAGGGAGAATTTAGAGACTTAATAATGAACATTTGGTTCAGGAACTGTCCCAGTTTTAATGTCATTTTTTCTTCTTCTTCTGTTGCCTAAATTACTCCTGCTGGTATCATGTTGCTTCTTGCTGTTAAAAATCATGCTAATTGAAAACAAATATTGGTGAACCTAATTTTTCCTCCCATTTTAAGTGTTTCATTATTTTTACAAAAATTACAGAAAACATACATTTAATTGAAATAATAAAACACCTTGTGTACCTAAATAAGGACATATCACTCTTCCCTCAAAGGCAATAGATTAGAAAATAGTTGCAAGGGTTTATAAAAGCTGAGTTTTCATTCCCAAGGAGTGGATTAATGTACAGTATATTGGCATAGCTGTGAATCGACATGTATCTCAACAGTACTTCATTTTTATTGCTATTTAAGATCTCTTTATTTAGTTCAGTTAAGACTCGCAATGATGACTAAGAATGATAAGTATTAAAGTAAATTTATAATAGGATTAGATAGGACATGCATCATGTTAATGCTTTCCTCCTGCAAGTACTTCATCTGCCAACATTGGTAAGGCGCTCTTAAAACCATTTTTGTTGCATCTCTCTGAGCTATAAACCATGGTGGGAACTGTTTTTGATCAGATGCATATTTAGAATATTGAGAATATGTGGTGGGTACCCTCATAAAATGGCTGCCGTCAGAGCTTTGCCAGATGACAAAATAGCGGCCATGTGGCTACTGCCAATCAGAAAACTATCAATTGACCAAAAAGCAGACTGGCCCTCTGAGCGCCATAAGACATTTGTAGTGCTCAAAGGAACTGCTACAAACAATTAAAATACCAATGGCTTATGCTTTGCTTTATATCATGCCAATTTCCTTAATTGTTTTCTTTTATTAAAGTAATATTTTAAGAAGCCCAGTAGGGCAGAATCTGTATAGCTGACAAAGCCACAGAAGAAATTTGAATAAGTGCTAACTGGGAGGCTTCTTACTTAAATATCCATCAATTGTTGGGAATAAAATCAAATTATGTCTAATGTCAGTCAATCAATCAATCAATCAATCAGAATAGAGCTGGAAGGGAACTTGGAGGTCTTCTAGTCCAACCCCCAGCTCAGACAGGAGACCTTATACCAGTGATGGCAAACCTTTTTGAGACCGAGTGCCCAAACTGCAACCCAAAGCCCACTTACGTATTGCAAAGTGCCAGCATGGCAACATGCCTCCCCCACAGTGCCCCCACCCCCTGGCGATGCCCCCCTGATAACCCCTAACCACAGCAACA
>JANHFO010005659.1:100563-111391 GCA_032468095.1 Pareas carinatus | reverse complement strand
TCTCTCTCTCTCTCTCTCTCTCTCTCTCTCTCTCTCTCTCTCTGTCTCTCTCTCTCTCTCTCTCCCTCCCTCCCTCCCTCAGCTCAATTTACTTCACAGTGTTGTTGTTATGGGAAACATAGGAGAAAGAAAGAATATTAGTATGTTCTCCATCTTGAGTTATTTATAAAAGCGGGATAAAAAAATCTAATAAACAAACAAATATTTGCAACTGTGCTGTAACTGCAACAAAAAAATTAAGCAGGAAATGTCTTCTCTCTGCCTTTTGATGTATGAGCTCACAGCCAGCATTCTTCTCTTGAAGAGCTAGATTTTCGCACAATGTTTTACAAGACTCAGTTATACTAGAATTTACCTGGATACCAAATCCAGGTTGTAATACAGGACATCCATTCCATGTAGCCTTCCCTCAATGCATAAGCACAAGTAGATGCTTTTCTTCCTATCAGGAGTTTCCTTACCTTAATAATTTAGATTAGAACATCTGGCATTTCCCCCTCTTTTTCTGTCTTTTCATGGCACCAATTCAGGGCAAAGTATTTACATCATGCTTCAAACTTGCTGGCATTCATGCCTTTTAATTTCTACAGCTGTCTAGAGGATATAGCATAATACGCTATTGTAGTCAACAGTACTAAGAAAAAACTCTCTTTGGTCAAGTCTGGACATGAATCCAGTTTGTGCAATCTGTTTCATTAAGAGCAACGTGATTGTCTGATGAATCCAATGTTCTTGTTCTTCTCTTTCTACCTCCTGCCATTGTAACTACAGATGCATCAGGGTCTTAACAAATGAAACTATTCTATTTTGTACCATTTGTTCAGTGGCTAATTCTGTAAAAACAACAGCAATGTGCACACTGTCTCAGTTGCCAAGTGCCTCATGAGAAAATGCCATGTCTTTCATACAAGTAAGATGGACCCCTGACATAGGCTGACTGTGCTTATTGGAGATAGGATTGCCTTAATTGTAACTACTTTGCTTAAGTCAACTGTGTGCATATAATATAATTGTGCTATACAATTGTTTATCATTGCATTTTCTCAAAGTACATTCTGTAAGTTAGCTTTAAAGTCAGTTTGGTTCAGAGCGCATATGTCAAACACAAGGCCCATGGGCCGGATCTGCACTAATGGATAATGTTGCCTATATCTACTGAAGGCAATAGCCTTGCAAATAAATTCCTTTTATGAGGCATATCTGCAAAATGTATCCATGCACTTATATGCACAGCTGTTTTGGGCTCACCAGGAAATCAAGTTTCCTTTCATTCATTTATTCTGATAAAAATGTAGTTTAATGACGGGAAGAGAGGAAACTCAAGAGAGATTATTCCATGAACAGCACATACCCCAAATCCTTCCATGTGGAGAAAGAAGGGGGTTAAATTTTCTTCTTCCCCACCATTCCTACTGAAGACCACTGCTACTATTGGAGGAAAGAGCCACTCAGTTGCACTGGGAGAATCAGTGAGTTGAGGTGAAAGCTTCCTCCTTATTGTTTTATCAATATTGGTTCTTTGGATCTGCTGAAAACAACTTGAGAACTATGACCCTTTTCCTAGCAGTAGGCTAGTAGAAAAAAAGGTACTGGTAGTCCTCAACTTACAACCATTTCTTTAGTGATCATTATAACAGCGCTGAAAAAATGACTTAGGAATGGTCTTTGCATTTAAGGCTGTCATAGCATCCCAACGGTCACATGCACATGATCAAAATTCAAGCACTTGGCAACCAGCATGTGTTACAATGGTTGCTGTGTTCTGAGGTCAGGCGATTGCCATTTGCAACCTTCCCAGCCAGTTTCCAACAAGTAAAGTCAATGAAGGGGGGAGGAAGCTGGATTTGTCTAACCATTGTATGATTCATTTAACGACTGTGGCAAAAAAAGATTGTAAAATTGGGTGTAACTCACTGGGCTGCCTTACTTAGCAATGGAAATTCTGGTCCCAGTTGTAGTGATACATTGGGTCTTGGACGTCAAGGGGCAGCACCCTGGTGTCACAAGTGGGCGATAGATTGCCTTTTTGTACATAGATGGAATTTGACTCTAGAGACATTGCACTAAACTGGAGACATCCCAAGTAAATTCCCAGGTGGTTACTTGGCTTCCCTCATCAAGGATTTTCTCATCATGCTTGACTGCATTGGAATTAGTAGGGGTTTTACAAAGGCTTGGAAAATCATCCAAGCATGAAGTGGGTTCCTAAGGCTAGAACAGAATAAGGACGAGCAAGTTATTTTGCTCTTGAGACTCTTGGACTCTCAAAGTTATTTAAAGATTCCCAATTCCTAACTTTCTGGAAATTTTTTATTAATTGTCAGTTTTCCACAGCCTCAAAACTGTGGACTAGAACTACAGGGAACTATCTGAATGATTGCACAATAAACTTATTTTGTAAATTGTAAGTAGAAATAAATTCAGATCAGAGGTCTCCAACCTTGGTCCTTTTAAGGTTCCAGATGATATGGATGATACAGTTTTCTCTTTTAATATAAGAATCTTGTGACATCACAAACCCTAACACATTAATTGCATCATACAACTTTGTGGACCATAAACTTCTTAACCTAATACAGAGTTGGAGCGAGAGCCATTTTGGTGCTGTAATTTATACCTTTAAATGCCAAGAAAAATTGTTCTTTGATCCTTCGTATGCTGTGATTTCTCTTGCTTCATGTTATCTAATCTACTTTGCTTATTTGATTGATGCTTTAAATTTCCATTTGATGTATTATTTTGCATTAATATGTATAACAAGACTCGCCAGGGTAGAATTGGGTTGGATTTCAAATTTAAAGGAGTCACACAGGCTTTACAGCTGGGGAGGGTCCCTTTTTGCTACCCAGGGGAATCCTGGCCAACTGGGATAGAGAAATTAGCTCTCCAATGTTCTCACACAGTATAGAGGTCAAGGCGGTCATGTGAGTTGACCCTTGCTTCGAAGTTGTCTGCATGGTAGCTGAATACTGGCAGGCATTATTAGGGAGATAGCTAGCTACTTTGGGAACTCTATTTTGGGGTGGGGGGCTATATAAAAGGGAACAAACATCTGGCAACCGCTTGATCGCTCATCTTTTAGGAGCCATTAATTTCCCTGGTGGTGATGAGTGAGTCATAACTAACAAGGGTTATCTTTGTTCACAGTACAGACCCTGGTCTGGGGTCAAAGGGGAGACAGTCTGTGAGCAATGTAGGATGTCCCTAAGCTCTTTCCTGTGGGCTGTAGGTCTGACAGCCCCCGTTTTACGGTACTTACATAAGCGTGGGAGCGAAAGATTGTGAGTGAAAGACTGCACATTTTATCTTTCTTGAAAGCAGCTTTTCTGTTTAGTTTTGAGTACCCTGTGCATCCAAACATAACATCTGCAGAGGCCAAATGGCAACACTTTATGGACTTGAATGAATTAGTTTGTCCCTTTCAAAAGGGAAAAGCTGGTTCAGTGTTCGCCATCTTAATTTCAGGAGGAACAGAATGCTTTTGGTTGACACCCAAATTTTCCAAGCATTGCCAGCTTTTATCTAAATGCTTACCACATGGCTGGACTTTACTGGCCAAGCATTTTGGGTGTTTGTTAGATGAATGTCTTTTGAACATTGTAAAGCTTGTGGGTGAAAATGTACACAGGAATGGGTCTGTTGATTAGTTAATCAGTCATTGACTTTAGGTGGTGTGGTTAATATTTCTCCCAACAGTGTGGTTCTGTAAAAGATGGCATTACTAGAGAGAAAATTTGCTTCTTGAACAAAGGCAAAGACCATCACCCTGTTTTATGTAATTAGAATCTTTTTTTAATAGTAGAAGTTTTCTCCAAATTATGAGAAGTGTTATAATTAGATAATAACCCCTTTTGACTTCTTTCGTATATAAAAAAGCATATCTAACCATGGTAAGAATAATTGTAAATTTGTTGCCAATTTAAAATTTTCATAGAAATCCTTGATTTGATTTAATTATCGCTATGAGTAAAAATAATATCCCAAATTCTCAATTCATAAATGCTTTAAGTTGCGAAAAATATATTCTTATTCATGCAGTAATGTACTTAAGAAAAGGCATCACATTTTTATTCCTCAAGTTCTCTTATTACTTTTGATTCTGATTCTGAATTTAAAATCACCATGAATTAGAATTGCTTATTTGATTCTTGATTTCTCTCTGCAAAATCATTTAGACCAGTAATCAACCCTGGGTTTTCAATTTGAGACACATTTTGATTTATCTTTTTGGTTTATTTCTCACCTCTCACTCAGTCCAGGATAGTTTTTACCTTGCAATTGTGTCAAGTTTTGTTAAAATTCTATTTTTAGAGGATATTTTAAATCATGCCTAAAATACATGCAATGGATAATAAGGATTATAATATTTAAAGTTTAATTTTTAAAAATAGAGATGTTTGTTTCCATTAGTTGGCTCTAGCTTTTCCTCTAACATGAATGAGGAAAAAAAAGTCTCACCAGCTGTATGGGTAATTGAGAAGAGATGAAGAATTATGCCAGAAACATAATAATTTATTGCGTAGGGTCAACATATAAATATCCCAGTGTTCTGCTGGTGTTGCTAAGTGAATTATTACTGGGTAAGAAGTGACCAGCCTGCCTCGTGAGAAACTTGATGTTCTTCATAAATATTTCATTTTCCAAAATAAAAATGTACAATTATATTGGGAAGCATGGAATGCCGATTGAGGCAGCTTTCCCAGGGAGTAGAGGAATGGAATTCATTAGGAGGGGATAGTAAGGGAGCAGCAGTGTGGGTGTGGGTTCACTGTAATCATAATTAACCTTTTCAATGTTTTTTGTGCATAATATTAAGTAGCCCTGCTTGCTCAAATGGACATTCATTATCTCTTCTGTTCATTGTAGCTACGGTAATTTCTGCATAAATCTATATAAGATTATAAATTGAATGTAGAAGTATATTTTGTGGCAGGGTTTGCTTAATCCTCCTTCCTAGTCCAGAGTTATTAGCCCACAAAGGAACATAGCAGGTGGCATAGATAGGAAGAGATCTAGCTAGAACATCACATTACTTCCACAGTTCTTCCTGTGCAATATTCTATTCAAGGGCAATGACAAAGTATTGTGTAACCCAGGGGTGTCAAACTCAATTTCATTGAGGGCCACTGCGGCTGCAGTGGGCTGCCCCTCCATGCAGCTGGGGTCACCCCCCATTCTCCTCCTGCACTGCTGCTGCCCCATGGGCCAGATCCAAGGAGGCTGAGGGACGGATGTGGCCTACAGGCCTTGTGTTTGACACTCCTGGTATAATCCATAAGCCTACCCAGAACACCACAGCCCCAATCGCCATGGCTATTGTAATAAATAAATGGAATGAATAATAATGGCCCTTGTATTGACCACTATTGCTGCAGTTGGTAACAATTCCACATACATGTTCCCTGATGGGACTATGGACCCAATAGCAGCAGAGAAGGAAACCCTGCACAAATTGAAATATGCTGTACTGTATATGTAGAACATGACCAGGCTGAATCTATGGGAGGGATCAAACACATCATCAGTCATGAGTCCCTGCGTGCCCACAAGGGATAGATTCAGCCCACCTTGAATACTTTTTTTTTAACTCCTGCTAATTTTCCTTGACCGTTAGTAGCTCAGATTTTTGTAGAGAGCTTAAGCTTGCAATAAATCTTTATACTCATTTGAACTGCCTGAATCTCCTGATTTTCCTAGTGCTTGACAGTTTATTCTCCACTACTCGCACAAGGATGCCTCCACATCACTGGTCACAGAGGACAAGGAAAGAGAACAATGTGGTGCATCAAATCTGGCCATGCACTGGGAAACTAGAATTGTAGAGGAATTGTGGAGAAATCCCATGACCTCAAGCAGGAAGCAGCAATTTTTATCCCTGATCACTGAGCCCATTAGTCTTAGGGGATAGGCTGCCCCACAACCTTCCCAGGCATGCATGAGAAAATGACTGGGATGGTGAATGGAAGAAGGAATAGTCCAGATCACATTGTGGAATAAAGCCACATGTTCTTTTGGGCTCCAGCACATGATTTATGGAATTTGTTACATAGGCTAGATTTTACCTATACAAGCAAGAATTTATAGCTTTACAGCTTTCGCTCCTGTATTTTTTAGGCACAACAAAGCTCTGTTGAATTCCCAATAATAACCAGCACACTCCAAGCATGAAGTGCCCTAGGATTTGAGCAGTCAGCACTGTATAAACCAGAGTATAAACCAATCAAACTAGCCAATCCTATTGAGATTGTGCAATTTAAATGGATCTGTAATACAGCAGGGTTTTTTTTTGTGTGTGAGCATGTATCTTCTGTGTATTGTCATGGCAGTGAAACCTTTTGAAAGATACTTCAGCTGTGAAAGGTTCTCAAGGACCAAAATCATCACTTTTCAGGAAGTTCTATAACTAAATAGCATGTTACCAGAGCACATTAGGTAGGCAACTGGTTGAGAAAATGAAGCTCCGAGTACTTTCAGGCATCCAAACCCACTACATAGCAGGATACCTGTGAGGAATAACAAGAAGAGACAGCTCACCATGTTTGGGAGCCTGTAGAACGTGGTCTTCACCGGCTCAACTTGCATGCATGGAACGCTTCCCTTCCCAGATACATGGCCTGGAAAAAGTAATCAAAGAGCAACTAGAGATGGCAAATGAATATGCCAACTGGGCTAAAGAGCAAGGTCCAGTACAATTTGACTTTTTCATGCCAGTGACACAAACTATTTTGGAAGGTTCTATTCTCTCAGAACAAGTGTCTAATAGAGAAAAGTGGAGGAGGATGGAGCTTGATGTTGACATGCATTGAGTATTAAAGGATATGAAGAGGGACCTTTACTGGATAAAAGACACACAATGCACAATGCAGACATGAAAGTCACCTGTGCAGAAATTGTGACATAGGAATCCCCCCTCTGCTCTTCTTCTTGCCATTAGACAATTATCAGAATATGGGTTGATAAGTCAATATAAAAATAAAAATCCAAGCAGTGAAAGATCAAAAGCTATTGCTTTTTTGTAAAAAGTCCATCCGTGAACAGTGTAGTCTGCCTAGGTCTCTGGTTAGTGGGCTATTTGTTGGGTGAAAATGAGGGACAGTTTCTGTGGAGGAAAGCTGCTAATTGTGGTTGATGCATTCTAGCCTGCTGAGTTGTATGGCTATCAGCACTCACGATCTTTACTATACATGCCTGGTAAAGATGTAGTGTGAGTTCAGGCTGCATATCTGGCATCCCCTCCTGACTCCGGGGCAACATGGAGGCTGCTGTGGATGAGGCTTTCATTCCAGAATTTTACAAGAATCTTTGATGAGGAAAAGATAGAACCACAAAATGAAAGAATTGTGATTAGTTGTACCTCCTTTAAGTGGAACAACACACAAGCCTTCTCATACTTCTCTGCATCCACATGTTGTCTTTTTCACAGACGCCATGTACGTTTTAGTGGGCAACCACCCATATTCACTCCATTTGGGTCACTCATATACCAGCAGGACATTGTTGTGCCCCCTTGGTTGATGCCAAAGTTAATCAGGTTGGTAAGAAACAGTGGAAAAAAGAGAGGAAGATAAGTCAGCTGCAGACAGAACCAAATGCAAACACGTCGGATGCCAGTTGCTTATATATGGCACATCTGGAAAGCACTGGCTTGGGGCAAGATTGATTTACTGCAGTAGTGAAGGGTCTAAGTGAGAAAAAAGGTGCTGGCAGATTTCAGAGAAACAAGAGGAAACCCAAAATTTTGGAACTGAAGCTCTTATCAAGGACACAGTTAAGATACAGAATGACGTAAAATCCTGCAGGAGCTATCCCAGGAAATCATTGGTTGCAGATGTGCCTTAAGAGACAGGCTGCATCTTCATTGGGTAAAAAATGTTCTTCATTTCAGTGATTGACCAGATATGTATTAAAACATTATGGAATTATCCTGGGTGAGAGGTTAGATTTTATCTATTTCTCTTTTCTTTGTACCAGGTTACAAAGAGCCTATTTTATTTGACATTTTTATTGGAATTTGATATATAGGAATATAAAACAAGCACTTTAGGGTGGATGAGGGATATTTGGCAGTTTTTTTTAAAAATAAAATAAAAAGCGTGAGTAGCGACGTGTCAATCTAACTTTTCCATAAATTATTTCTCTGCAAAATACACATGTTAAGGCTATTGTTTCCCTCTTTTGCATTTATACAGTATGACATCTTTATATCATCAGGAAATTGTCTCACTTCAACACCATCTTCCCTGCCATTCAAGCTGCTTCTGCAATTTGTCATATTGTAGTGTGTGTTTGCTCAATATCCCACAACTTAGAGAAAGGGCAGTTAGGAAAAAAAAAGTGGAGTCCAGAGTGACTAATAACTAGGCACATGAGAAAGAGGTCGTGGGTGGAAAAGCAAAGGATGGGAGCATCATTCTTTCCCTAATTGCAGTTTATGTCCTCATGTGCATGCCAGTTTTTATGTTTGCACGTGGAAGTGCTTTCCTTCTGCAGAATCTTTGCTTAGCAGGATCTATTCCGGTTTATACAGAAAGTTACAGAAAGGTAATACAAGGTCGCTGCTAAGAGGGGAAATGAGATTTGGACTGGCTCTCCTCCTCCTTATGTCTGCCCCATCTAGCCAAAATATGCAAGGCTTATTCATCTCTTGCAGCTGTGTTCTTCCCTGAAAAGGACAGTCCCTGGAGCTCTTGCAGAATGGCCCTGAACTGGTAAACGCGCTGGTACTTTCAATATCACAGTGGTCTCAAAATCCTCTCTTATACAAAATAACAGTGTTGGAAGGGACCTTGGAGGTCTCCTAGTCCAATCCCCTGCCCAAGCAGGAGACCCTATACCATTTCAGACAAATAGCTGTCCAGTATCTTCTTAAAGATACTTTCAGTGTTGAAGCACCCACAACTTCTGAAGGCAAGCCATTCCACTGGTTAATTATCTGGTCAGGAAATTTCTCCTTCGTTCTAGGTTGGGTTTCTCTTTGATAGGTTTCCATCCATTACTTCTTGTCTTGAAAGCAGAGCAATTCAGTGGTGAAAGAGAGAGACACTCCAAGAATGTATTGGGCAGATGGATCGTATGAAGCGGCCATTCCTTTACCTATGTTGCATGAGCAAACGTCACATGGATTACAATCTGCTCATCCACCTTGGAAAGGAAAAAATTATAGTGAGATTTAAATTCTGGGAGTTGAAGTCCACAGACCTTCAAACTGTCAAGGCATATGTCAGATCACCACCAAAGTCTTGTTTGCATGGCACACTTGCAATGTGTACATCATATCACGAGAACACTTTTAACCTGTGCAAAGAATCCATTTGATTAACTCAAAGAGACCTAAGATTTCATCTCAAACAGACTTGATCTGATATGGAGCTAAGTTCAACGATGCTTACCAGAGGGTTGAGTGATTCTTCTCATTTCAGAAACTAAAATGACCCATTCTTGAATTTTCATTCTGGCCACCCTGGGATACTGAAAAGGAGATAGAAAGGAGTTGGTCTGACTGCCTGCGATGTCATTGTGATTTTAAGCATTCCCTCCAGAAGGAGAAACAAAATGAAGAGACAGAAAATGAGGTGGGAAGTGATAGTCTTCAAATGTTCTTTGCTGGAAAAGTAGCCACTCCATGGCAGACTGTCACAACTGTCTTGTGTAATCTGCTGCTGACATGCAAAGTGAGTTGATGGACTATGGGAGGAAATGGCTGGGCCATTTGTGTTGTGCAGATGTAATCAGAATTCAAAGCTAAACTGTTTTTCCTACGTTAGTCTGAAACTCCACTATTCCAGCTAGCAAAGAATGCCATGGACTACCCCACATGGCTATCACAAAGTGGGGTCAGGGAGAAGAGAATATGAAGCCTGAGTATCACAGTGTAACCCAAAAGTGGGTAACCCAGGACCTTCTAGATATTAGGCTAAGAAAAAAACGTGTGCTGGTTGAACTTGACTTCTATTGACTGCATAGATAAAAACCAAGCTTGGGGAAAGGCAGTTGGGGTGGCAATAGTATAGAGGTAGCTTGTCCTCACCTTTTACTAGGATCCTTCTTCCTTTCTTTCCCCTCCCTCCTTCACTTCCCTCTGCAGTCCTGGCGTTTCCTTTATGGCAGGAATGATGAACCCTGCTCATTTTCTTTCAAGATTAGCAAAAGGTTGGCTAAGTCTCACCTTCTAACTCATCTTAATACAGGTAGTCCTGGACTTAAGAGCACCACTGAGTCCAAAATTTCTGTTGCTAAGTGAAACAGTTGTTAAGTGAATTTGCCCCATTTGATGACTCTTCTTGAGGCATTTGTTAAGTGAATCACTCCAGGGCTTAAACGAGTCAAGTGAATCTGGCTTCCCTATTGACTTTGCTTGCCAGGAGGTTGTAAAAGGGGATCACGTAACCCCGGAACACTGCAGCCGTCATAAATAGGAGTCCATTGCCAAGGGTCTGAATTTCGATCACATGGCCATGGAAATGCTACAATGTTTGGAAGTAAGAAAGCTGATCATAAATCACTTTTTTCAGTTGTAACTTTGAATGGTCACTAAACATTGTAGTCGAGGACTACCTCTAGACTATTATATGTAAGACATGCCTTTGTTCAAGGTGGTTGGAAATTAGCACTATCAGGAGGACCATAGGTTCTCCATTTGCCATGATGAATGTATTTTATGATTATGATCATCATTTATCACTTGTAGCTCCTATGTGCATTGAGAGCTTATGCGCTGGAGACAAATCCCTTGGGTGTCCAACTACACTTGGCCAACAAGGAATTTTATTCTATTCTGTTCTATTTCATGCTTGTTTTGACTGAAAGCTGCAAGGGTGTCGTGTTATAA
>JANHFO010005659.1:88506-100463 GCA_032468095.1 Pareas carinatus | reverse complement strand
CCAACAAGGAATTTTATTCTATTCTGTTCTATTTCATGCTTGTTTTGACTGAAAGCTGCAAGGGTGTCGTGTTATAAAGCACTGTGAAGTGGTGTATAAGTCTAACTGCTGTTGCTATTATAAGATGGGTAGCTATGAAAATGTTTTTAATAAGTAAATAAATAACTTCAAAAAGGTATAGGCTGGGCAACATCACTTGCTGTGTAGTGGAGTTTGGGGCTGGCACCCTTATAGGAACTGCAACTACGCTTAGGGTTTCCATATATGACTGTGGAAGAGCATAAGGGGCCGTACGCCAATGTACTGTAAGAACAAAAATGTGACAGTTTCGCATAGATGGTTAAAAGAGTCCTAGTGACAGCAGTTTTAAGCCCAATTCATACATTATATTTACAAAGGTTGAATGTGTGTGTGTGTGTGTGTGTGTAAGGGCCAATGAAAGACCTTGTCCTTTCTCACCCACACTCATTAACATATTTGAACAGAGCTTGAGTCTGGAGGAGGTTTCTGTTCAGGCAGTGTAATGAATGCATACATTTTAGGAATTAAAGTTGTCATGCCATCTTCGTATACTGCGTCTTCCTTTTATGTTCATGTGAAGTGCAACTAAAATTAGCTCCTTACTTCCATACACGATCGCAAAATGGTATTTGCATTTCTGTCCACGTGAATATTTTATTCGTTCTTGTTCTTTCAAAACATAGAAACTTTTCTCTTCTGGCTTTCAGGTTGCCCCTATTGTCCATACCATGGTGGTATTTAAGGCAATTTGTGGGTGTACCATTCTCAAGGTTATGAGGGGGGGGGAAGCAGTTCTTTTTAATGCAAAGGTGGGAGGAACAGATTGTTTTTTTAGGCTGAGTTGGCACTGTTTGGCATTGCAGGTTGCTCTCCAGAACATAGCAGATGGGGCCAGGACAGGGCAAAAGCCACATTTCACTTCATTGACAAATCTAATTATTTCTATTGAATTATGTCACATTCAATATCCTTAATAGGATTGTTCTTCAAGTTCAAGTCATGCATTTAATAACTTTCCTATTTTATCGACTTACATTTTCCAGTTAAGAAACCCTTCAATAGCATCCAAATATTTCTGGGCTTGGACTTCCAAGTTACTCAGCCTGTTTTAAGGGCAGAAGAGCCACCTTGTTGCCATTATAGTCTGGCTGCCATAGGAAAAGGATTAAATTCATTATCTAAACCTGTCATGCGAGAAAGTCCATAAATTTGGCCCTAAAAGTAAAAGCCCATCTGCTTCCCCATTCTGTTTTTGCTCCACCCAGAGCCAGATTGAATTTTATATCCAGTGTCTCTTTTCAGCTGGCTAGAAATTCATTTAGGGATGGTGAATAACTCATTACAATCCTGGTTTAAATGTAGTTGCCTGGCTGCATGAATAATGTTTAGCTGAATAAAGGATTGTTTCAATTCTTCAAGGAAATCTGTAGATTTGAATTGTAGATTCAGCTCACAACTTAGTTATCAATATTCATTTATCGGTCCTGGTTTTCCATTCTCATGGTTTCTTAGATTAAATTTATGCAAAGTATTTGGGCTCTAACCATTGGCTGTACTACATTTTCTACATGGTTAGAATATATCCTATGGAAAATGATTTTGAATCCTCAGATCATTCTATCCGGAAGAAGAAAGGAAGAGATAAGAATGACGTTCTATGTCTTGTCTCTCTTGGGGCCACAAAGGGAAAAGGAAGCAGCCGCTCCAGTGTGAGCTTTTAGCAGAGTCACCAGAGGCTTTTGTGCAGCGATTTCCATTTGGAGTCCAGGAAGAATGTTTTCCCATCCAAGTAATACACACTGAAACAGAATGGATCCTATTGTTGGTGTGAATTAGTCCCTTGTGTCTAGTCCCTGCCAGCTAGCAGCAGATGCTGGACCTGTGATAGATTTCTTGGAAGTCTTGAAAATCTGTAAAATGTTGTTCTTGTGGAACAGAGCCCTGCCTGAGGGAGGACTTTGAATTCTTGTTTCTCCTGACCTACTTGTCAAAATGAAGATCTTGCAGTCGAGGGTGAAACTTTGGAAGGCCGATCACTCCACAGATAACACTGGGTCCTTTCTTTCCAGGGGTATAAAAATATAAGTAAGAAATGAAGAATAATCTGTATTCAACACAATTCTGGGAGACAAACTGGAAATCGTATATACCCCAATGGAGGTAGCCTTTGACTTACAACTACAACTGAGCCCATAATTACAGACTTAGATTGTGCTAGTCATTAAGCAGGTTATCATGTGACTGCACTTGAATTTATGACCTTTTTTGCAGCGGTTGTTAAGCAAACGCCATGTTCATGATGCCAATCCATTGTCCGCAATGGGTAGTTTTTGCCGAAAACTGGAAGGAAATGCAGATTGCCGGCAAAAAACGGTCATAAATCGCAATCGCATGACCAAGGGATGCTGCAAATGACTTGAAAAGTGGGCTGGTTGCTGAGCATTCAAAATGTGATCACATGACCTGGGGGGAAGGTATGGCTATTGGAACTTTGAATCTGGATGGTTAAGTATGTTCCAACTGTCTTTAAATATTGCTTGGAAACTGTATTCCATTAAAAATATTTATACTAGAATGCAATCTGAAAATGTCCTTTACTGGAACTTAAACACTTTTCAGTAGCCTCCAGTTAGTTTCTAAGCACAGTTCAACGTACATATGCTTTCCCTTTGAAAATCTCTGACTTTCCATTATGCGCTATGTGCTCGTTCTCCCCCTTCAGATGAACTGAAGCAAGGTCTTAATCTTGGCAGTTGAGAGAAATTTGCGCCCTCCCAAATTAAGTTTTAGTTGTTTGAACTGCTGCTTTTGTTGCTGCTGTACACAGAGTTGCTGTTGTCTTCCGAACCACAGATGGAAGTGGTAGCCTACGTTCCCCGAACGCCATTTTTGAACTCCTTTTCCAGATTTACTTCCTGCAGGAGGAGGGAAGAAGATTTCCGAGAGGAAGATGGTCCCTGGAACTGGGTGCCTGACCTTCCCTCCACCTAACAATTCTTTCCCCTGAATCTGTTTTTACACTGTCATTTTCACCGTTGGTTTTGAAGAGAGGCCGACTGGGATTTATGCCTGGCTGGGCTAATGTAGGGAGGGAGAGAAATGACTTCATTAAATAACTTGTCTTGCCTATTACACTCAAGGGGGGCATTGATAAGAATTTATAAGCAAGATCTAGTGGGTGCTGACCCTTAAAATAGACAGTGCAAAGTGCCGTTCCGGTCCCTACTACCTTGAGAGTCTAGACATGGGATTCCAGGCTATCTATTCCCTGAATCAATTGTTTGAATTGTTTTAAGAAGAATGTCATACATTTAATTCTGTACATAAAGTGTAAAGCCCTGCCTAGAAAGAAAAACAGAGAGACTTGTTTATCTCTCTTTTAACAATAACTCTTTCTAAAGCTTTGCTGATTCCAAACTTTGTAACCGTTTGAGATGTCAGAACAAATACATATTTATTGGGTTTTTTAAAATAACCGACAAACAATTATGGATGGTCTCTCTTCTAGGCATGAACAAAACCTTAATCTGCTTGGTTTTATGAGAATATCTGTGTGAGATGCTTTCATTGGTGTACATTAGATCACTGTTGGCCCTGTGTTGCACAACAGGAACTGGTATTTTCAAAACTGCCATAGTTGCATACACATTCATAGAAATATATGTTGATTAATTCCATGAATTTTAATTAGAAATATTCTAATTAGAATAAAAAGAATTATTCTACTCTACTCTACTCTACTCTACTCTACCCTACCCTACCCTACCCTACCCTACCCTACCCTACCCTATATTCTTCTAGTTGGAGTTTGATTGTATGCAGTAATGTAGTCATTTAGAAGTGTCTTTTCTAACATGAAACTTGCAATCTGAAGTTTTGACAGCAAGGTTTAATTATAATTAATAAATCTATCCAATATTTATTTTATTTATCTAATTTGTATAGCTGCCTATCTCATCCTGGATGAATTAATAGGACTGGCACTTAGTTTGGCAGCGAGTTTATCAAATACTTGAATTAGTGTGTTGTTCAAATATAGCCATGGTTAAAATGTGATTGACTGACTTGTGGTTCAGGAACCTATTCATACCCAGCCTATCTATCTATCTATCTATCTATCTATCTATCTATCTATCTATCTATCTATCTATCTATCTATCTATCTATCTATGAGCAGGTGTAATCTTACACTAGCAAGTTTTTTAGCTAATAGATTGCCTTCCACATTCTGGACCAATTGAACCATCTATGTCATTTTCAAGGACAGTTCCATGCAAACTATACTGCAATATTTCAATGCAGGGTAGGTGAGTATGATCAGGAGGTGAGTTGCTGTTGGCAGAGCATCCTAGCCTATGTAGGACCATTTCTGGGTTTGGTTAGCTTACTAAACAACAACTTTGTCTGGTCAATGTAGAGTTTCTTGTCCAGGAATATACCTGCAATGTTATCATTATAACTGCTAACCCTTATGGGTAATGAAAACACTTTTTCTCACCTAAAAGTGAGAAACCACTTTTTAAAACCACTGCACTGGGTCCTACTGGGACCAAGCATACCAGCAAGCTCAAGATTATGCTCTTCCCACTTTGATTCTTAGGGGATTTTCAGGGGGGTGTTGGGTACTGTCCCTGTTATTTCTCAAACTATCCCATTTCTTTTCTTAACAGAAAATTTCAGCAGAGAAGTTGGCCTCTTAGAGTTGATTGGAGATCCTCCACCAGACCAGATAACCAAAATCTATGGCCCAGACAAAAGTCCTGCCTACGTGTTTAGACCGGATGCCAACGCAGGACAAGTGGCAAGGTACCACCTGCCAAGCCCCTTTTACAGAGACTTCTCACTCTTGTTCTACATTCAACCCACTTCAGACAGTGCAGGAGTGCTTTTTGCTCTTACGGATGCCTCCCAGTCAATCATCTATGTTGGTGTGAAGCTTTCTGAGGTGAAAGATGGAAAACAACAGATCATATTCTACTATACGGAGCCTGGCTTTCGAAATTCCAATGTTGCAGCCACATTTACTATCCCTTCCCTGGTCAACCTGTGGACTCGCTTTGCCCTCAGTGTGCGGGATTCCAATGTGGTACTTTATATGGACTGTGAAGAATTTAAGATGGTTCATCTTGAGAGGTCATCGGGTAAGATAGACCTGGAAGAAGGAGCAGGGCTTTTTGTGGGACAAGCTGGAGGTGCAGATCCTGATAAATACCAGGTGAGCTTTCTATTTCCAATGAGATGATTATCATAAAACGATGTTTTCCCAAAAGTGAAAGGCAAAGTAGCAAGGACTGGTTATTTTCCCACTAATGATGTGGACTTACCTATAGTTTCAGGCAGATCTCTCTTGATGCCCATACTCATTCTGTGTCTTATACTTCATCATATATCTGTCCAGCTATCTTTCACTATCTGCTGGTCTTCAGCTGTGGACAATTTGGGAACGAATATATATTTTATGAATTACTGCAAAACATTCTGGATAAAATTTATCCCCCCTCCCCCTTATTTCTTTCTGAAATAAGCAACTATTTACTTCATTCTCTTTTTTATGTAACTTAGATGCTAGGCGTATGGAAGAAAAAAATGGAAAGAGGACGGTAATGTACTTTCCTAACTTATGTAGAAACCACATTGAATATGTGAGATGCATTGAGAAGCACGTCTGGTGTGCAAGCAACAACTGTCAGTCTAGTTTCGCAAACTTGGCAGCTCAACAGACCACGATCAATAATGTTACAGAACCAAGTCCCTGAGTGTTCATGTTGCAGCAAATATGGCACAACTTGGTATAAATAAAGACGTCTGTGGTTAAAATCTATTTTCTTTTCTTCCCCGTTCTATTTTCTCTCTGTGTCTTGTTCATTCTGTCCACATACCCAAGATACTCTTTGGATTTTATTCTTTCTCTTTCCTTTCTCTTAATGGTATTTGTGAAGAATTGGTTGAGGGATATTTACAGATAATGGCTGCAGACCATTTTTGTGGTAGTGATATACAGAGTAGGGGGCGGGAAATGAAGTGAAAATAGTTAACATTTTTCATCTTCATGTTCAGACACTCGCTTAAATTTGCCAGTCTACTGATTCCTGAGATTAATCCTGGGCTTCCCACTGAGATCAAATCCATTACTGCATTCTTCTTTTTGCTGGATACAGAAAAGCAGAAATCCTTTGGCACTAATGCCTCCAGACAGACATGGAAGATCCCCCCCCACCTAAAAATTAAATAGGAAGGAGGATAAAAGCAAACTTTGCTGCTTTTCAGTGCAGACTTTGAGGAGGACTTTCCTACGCACTCAGAAACAGAAGCAGGCAATTATCTATAGTACAGGCAGCTAATGATTTCTTGAAGCTTCAAGTGTCCCAGAAATATATAGTAAGAATAAGTGCTAAACTTTAGCATGAGGTGATTGACCCGGACATACTAAAATATTTCCAGTTGTTGGTTATAAGCTGGAGATGCATGTAGTCTCTCCAAGAGCAAGAAAACAGCAAATAGAGCAAGCATAGATTTGACATGTGTATAGACATTAATTGGATTTAGGGAACAGAGTTGCAAGGATTTTTATTTTGCACCATCTGCAATAGCAGTTCATTATCCTGTCCCAAGAAGCCTGACTTCAGATGGAGAAGCAGCAAGCACTGAAGTGATGTTGATTTATGTTAAGAACAATCAGAGTCATTCTCATCCATGACTTACTACTGGCCTAATGATAAACTCAAAACCATCCAGCAAATTAGTCCACACTTTAAACTATGCTGGAGCTTACATCTTTAATGATGCTTTGAGATAGTATTTGATAACTGAAACTTCTGTTGATGAAGGTCGCAAACAGCATCTTACAAGTTCAGTTTCCCATTTGTGCAGGATGCCAAGAAGACTAGAGAGCTATTGCTTCTTCTGTTCATAGTTAGAAGAAATCATGTTTTCCCTAACATATTTCTAACACGCCTATAATTCAGAGGTGAACAAGGAAGTTTTCAGTTCCTTCTTTGTAGTTATGGTGAGGGGGATGACTGGATTATGAGATCAGGCCTCAGACAGCCCCATTATTTATTACAAAGGTAAAATTGTAGGAAAGCTGCATAAAGTTCCCTTGTACTTGTAATGATCAGTTATGGTTTTGAGCTGGCTCAAAGAGACTCAGAATCCTGAATATCATCTGTTCTCTTTGCCATATGCAGTACTACCCTGCTGGCCAGAACCATAATGATGCTTCAGCTTCCAAATCTATGAAGCAATGTTCTTCTCCGTTTCTTAGCTGAGGGAGCCACTGTTGTCCGAATAAATTTTCTTGGTCATGTGGTCAGCATGACAATATTTCAAGGCTCACAGAATGCCGTTACCTTCTCACTGAAGCAATACCTATTTATCTTCTCATATTTGCATGCTTTCAAACTGCTAGGTGGGCAGGAGCTGGGGCAAGTAATCGGAATTCACCCTATTGTATGGTGCTTAGGTCTTGAATTCTGACTGTCAGCTTTTGAGCTGATAAGCTCAGCATCTTTAACCGCTGGACCATCACACCCCAGATGCTAAATATGAACGCCAATAATGGTTGATTATTGACACAATTCTGGTCATGTGCAGTGGTTTTTATCCTGCCCCTTAGCCAAGAAGGCCTTCAGGCAAGTGTGCACACACTTGAAAGATCCAACACTCAGCTATGTAGCAGACTTCATCCAAGGTACCTATCTGCTGGCTGGTGTTTGTTCTTTAATTGCCAGGTTCAACTTTTTTTCTAAGTAAAACTTATAAGGTATTTTTGGAAAGAAAAGGCACTACCAAAATTGGTGGTGTTTATTCAGACTTTTTTTGGGTCAGTAAGCCAACGTTTAAAAATGTTATTCATGCAGTAAGAGATGCAATAGAAGAACATTAAAATACTGATGCAGTACCACATTGAGAGTCAGGTTGATTTTGTGGTTAAGGTACCAGACTAGAAATGAGAGACCGTGAGTTCTAGTCCCAGCACATAGCTAGCTGGTGGCCTTGGGCCACTCACTTTCTTTCATCCCTGGGAAAGGGGAAGGGAAGGGCAAGCCACTTCCAAAATCTTGCCAAGAAAACTGCAGGGATGAGTCCAGGGAGTTGCCAAAACTCAACCCCAATTTAAAGAAACAAAACAAAAATACAACTTTAGATGACACCGTGAACCCTCCACATGGACCATTTCTGGGACAATAACACTTAGCCAGTCATTTCACTTTAATCAGCGAGGTTGCAGACAATTGACGAGTAATAGACAACTTCTCTTTCATGAATTAAAATATAGTAAGAGGCCTTATACTGAGTCAGACCATTGGCAATGCCTATCTAGAGTTTCAGGAGAGGTTGCTCTTGGTCCTTCAGGAAGAGGGTAACAGATTGAATCTAGGAGTTTAGCTGTACTACCATATTGCAATGGCTTTCCAAGCAATAAAGAGTGGTATGGTAGTTCAATGGTTAAGATGCTGGGTTTGTTAGCTGGAATGCCGGCAGCCCAGGATTGAGACCCAAGCACCATGTGACAGGGTGAGCTTCTATCCTTGCCTTAGCTCCTGCCAATGTAGCAGTTTGAAAGCATGCAAATGCGAGTAGATAAATAGGTACCACTTTGGTGGAAAGGGTACAGGACTCTGTCCGTTGTCGTCAGAGCGCGTTGGCTCCATCGTCTTGAAATGGAGATGAGTACCGCTCCCTATAGTCAGCGATGAGTAGCAGAGTAAAATCTGCAGGGACTCCTTTATCTTTTTCCTTTTCGTTTTTCCAAGCAATAAAGACCAAAAGGCAGCTATATTTTTAACTTCCCTGATCAGTGGTACATTTTACATGTTTTAGACTGGCAGGTTCTTTGGACTTTTAAGGAAAATGTTGTATTTCAAATGTGTACTGTACAGCAGCAAGACTAAACAAATTCACAGGAAGCGGAGATTATCGTGAGGAGCACAAGCACATATTAGTAACATAACATTGCTAATGGATGAAACACTGCAATTAAACAACTTAATAAACAGACTAAGAAATCTGAAGTGATTGTCTAGTTTTTGAGGTCATGATCTTTGCAGGGCAATGATCTGTATAGCAAGGCTAAAAACAAAGGCCCACATGCAAACGCTGACATTGGATGCTTAAAGTTAATTTGGAGAACTGTGTTTAGAATGTTCTTGGTGTCTTACAATGTATACTGGGAAATGTTTTATATCCAAACTCCATCAAATGCATCAGTTTGATGCTAATATTGTTTTGTGGGGAATCACCTATCAATGAAAATGTAAAAAGTGAGAATGGGAAGCAATGATTTCATTTTTATTGATTCTTATGACATCTCACAAAATCTGATTGGCTGCATGATATCATAAGGAAGTGCTTTCAGAATCAGAGAATTTGGTTGGGTGTTCATTTAGGCAGAATTACATGTATCGCCTAATAATAACATGGCATGCCAACATAATCTTGCATTGTCTAGAATTGGCTTGTGAAGGAGGCAATTATTGCTAGGGTTTTTAACAACTAAAGCTCTAGGCTAAGGAGAGAAGCAATCAATGGTATGCTAAAAAGATAAACAAGAAATATTGAAATTTCCTATTCCATAAGTTCATAACCGATCATTACATCCGGGTGTAACTACACTGTTTTCTGTTAGCAGCTTCCTCACAACTTGTTCCCATGACACAGAGATGGGGTTGATTAGTAGTAAGGAATCAAAGGGGCAGTTAAATCAGTGTTTTTCAACCTTGGCAGCTCTAAGTTTTAAAGTGAGTGGACTTCAACTCCTATGATCCTCCAGCCTGCATGCTGGTCGGAAAATCATGGAAGACAAAGCCCATCCAACTTAAAACTGCTAAGGTTGAGAAATGCTGAGGACAGTGCTAAAAATTTCTTGACAATGATTTCAGAGAAGGCCAGCCTTGTCCTTATCTTTTCTGCCTTTTCTGGTCATGCAGTTACTTGCAACCTCCAGCCTGTCACTGCCTGTTCCTATTTCCACTTGTCTATCCTTGAAGATTGAGCACGTACTATATGTGTGTTTACAGTGAGATGAGATGTCTCAGTCATATGGCAATGTCCCAGATCGAGTTCTCACTGCAGAGAAATGTTTGCCACATCTTGTCAGGAATCTATGCATGAATGAGAAGAGATGCTTCAAGAGGCAGAGTGGTAGGGTGTGGAGAATGGATTCTAGGTTTCTGTCATAGAGATGTAAATGAAGGAAAAGATAGGAGAGATCCTTTTTTTTTAACCCTATGGAACGAACTCCCTCTGGAGATTCGCACAATCTTTGATCTCGGTGCGCCCTCTAGCCCTATCTCTTTATCAAGTCTGGGTTGTCCTGATTCCTGATTCCCCAGGGTATTTTAAATTGGAAATTTGGTCTTATAGTGGCGGGTTTAGTTTTAGTTTTAAATTTTTAAAGTCTTTTAAATTTTGTACGCAGCCCAATTATAATTATTTTAAATTGATTTTAATTATTGTATATATGTTTTTTAGTTGGCTGTTCACCGCCCTGGGTCTTTCGGGAGATGGGCGGTATACAAATTGAAATAAATAAAAAACAACATAAATGTGCCCCTGTGTCCTTCCTCTCCTCTCTACTCTTTCTCAGTCAGGGACAATTTCTCTTTGTCATTCTGAGACAGGAGCTGTCAACGTGTGCCGGTTTCCTGAACTCTCTCCCTCTTCCCTCTCCTTCTGGGATACTCTTGGTTTGATCAGGAACGTTGCGAGTTCGAAGAGACAGGGCAGGGAGTGATACAGTGTAACGTTTATTCGGTTTACAGCATGTGTACAGAACTGAGCGCTGGCCACGCGAACTGCGCTCTTTAAACAAAGTCAAACCTGGTGCGCTGCCAATCAGTGCCTAGGGATTTCCCGCGGTTGGGAAATCCCTCCCCGATCCTTATTAGGATCCAACACTCTTCATCTCAGTATCTCTCAGGCCCATGCATGGTGAGCGAGGCGGGACTGCAAAGGGGTCACCGTTGGCTGCGGGAGGGCGCATTTGCCATGTTCGCGCTTTGGGGTAAATAAGTGGCTTTTGGGTTACAATTTGGATACTTGGGCTCTAAAAAGTTTGCCATCACTGCCTTAGGTCATCCTTGTGGCATCCTTTTGTTTCGTCGGCATAGTGGTCAGTTCGATGGTGTTCAAGTCCCTAGCTAGGAGCAGGAGCAAAATTGTCCAGGGTAGTGAAGGAGGTATGGAGGGAGAGGAAAATAACAGTAGCTGGAATGAAAGAGAAGAGGTGTGTATGTGTTTTATATTTCTGGAGGGGAACAAAAAAAGTAAAAGAAGGATGAGACAGGAATCACTTGCACAGGGATTGAACAGCCATTTGTCTGATCCCTTTCAACTCTGTTATTTTGCTATAAGCATCCTTCTCAAGTGCCATTGGTTTGTTGGGCACGTGGCCCCGGGGCTTCATTGGCAGTGCACTCCACCAGCACTTTTCTCCCTCTCTTTGTTAGTGGCACCCAAGGGAATTTGAGTTGGGGTGGGGGAAGTTGGCTACTTCAGAAATGTCCCAGTGAATTACAGTATTCCCTACTTTCTTTCTACCAGCTTCTCCGTGCCACATGTTTAAATGAATAAAAATGGATGGTCAGGTATAGGAAACATTTATCTAAAGTCTGGGAAGAATTAAAATATAACTGGGAACAGGTTTCTCAGCTGATTCTAAATTATGGGTTATTTCATGGTTTACACAACTTTGGACATTTTGGAATCTGCTTTGTCCTCAGAAGAGACCATCTTACCTAACTTTTTAAAGATGGTTCAAGACTTTTATTTTCAGTTCACCATCAAGGAGCTGCTCCTTCCAATCAGTTGTGCTTCAATTTATCTTGTTTTGTTTGAGTAATTAAAAATAAGGGAATTAAAAAGATTTTGGAGGAATTAAACTTGTTAAAAAATAAATTGATAGAAGAGGATATAGAATTAGTAAAAAAGAATTT
>JANHFO010005659.1:70819-85917 GCA_032468095.1 Pareas carinatus | reverse complement strand
GAGTTGAAGTCCACAAGTTGTAAAGTCCCCAAGGTTGGAGACCCCTGCAATAGAGAATCTTTGCGTTGAAAATCATATTGCAATTTTAGGATAGAAACACATTTTTACCAGATCACTTGGCTCTAACTTCAGCCTGCATCAGTGGCAGGCCAGTGGCAGTTAGACAGGCCTAACCTCAGCTTGCATCAGTGGGACGCAAGATGGAGGCTCTACGGTTCTGTTAAGATGTTTTTAACTAATGGTAAACTGACCATCTTGGAAGTCAGGGTAAAGAGACTGAATGGATGAACCCACTTTGGAAATACCTTGATGTATCTTGTTGAGATGGTTTGTTTTGAGTTAGTGCTATACTACTAAAGGTACTATAAGAGAACTGTAACAACTAGTGCTTGGATTTTGAGTTAGAGTTGCCTAGAATTACAGAATTATGCACGCTTGCTACTTAGTGGGCCATGGAAATTGCAAAAGGTGAGCAGAAAATAGCAGCAATCTGTAAATAGTTTAAACATGTTGGAACTGCCAAATCTGCGTGCTCTCGATCCTCCAAAAACCATTGCAATCAGAATAATAAATCTGGAAAAGATTAGAAGGATTAAATCTAACACTTCCTGCCGCAAGGCACAATGTTTGTTATACTGCTCTCCTCAACTGTATTGATTTTGTTCTCCTGCCATACATTTCTTGTTTTTACATTGGATATTAATACTTCAAGCACAAGCTAAAAGTGTTTGTGTTATAAGTAATATAGACTTAAAATAAAATGGGCATTTGTGGGGACGACACAGACCTGGGAATTTTATATTTCCTTAAACTGGAAGTGATGGTCTTTTTGCCTCTGGGAAGCTGAAGATTTAGTAATATTTTGTTTCTGCTTTTGTAGGGCATCATTGTAGAATTAAAAATAAAAGACAATCCTTGGGCTGCTGGCTACCAATGTGTTGAAGAAGATGATGACTGTGATACGGTGAGTGATTCTATCTCTGATGTTTTATTCCTAACATGTAAACATATGTCTACCGAGATTCTCAATCATCTAGGCCATGATTGTCTCAAAGGTGTTTTTTCAAAAAGGCAACTGAATTTTCTTGATTTCTTTTTCTTTGAACCTTCTTGGATGAGAAGCAAAACATTTTCAAAGAAAAAACCAAGAACGTCCAGTTGTTTTTTGGAAAAAGCACCTTTGGGATATATGACCCTTTTGTGCTGGGCAGGTTATCTTGAAACCTGAATTTTAGTTTAACATTCTGGGAATGTTAAACTAACCTACATACTCCAAGTTTCCCTCCAATGGAGGGAATGTTTTTGCCTAAGCACAGTATGTCTTGTTTTCCAAATCTAGCTGAATTTTGATTAATCTTAACTATACTTGAACCATATTTCATTAACTTGTTTTCACCAATCATACTTAAAATGTCAAGTGACTTGCTAAGCTGTTATTAATTTGAAACACAAGCAGAAGTGTTTGATCTCCTTGTGTCTAAGAAATAGAAGGTGCAAGTTTAAAGGAAGATTAGTGAGGCCATGGAATCAGACTAGTAGTCAATTTAGGCCAATATTGCCTGTTCTGTTGGCAGTAGCTGCTGTTCAACTCAAGTGGAAGTCTTTTCTAGCCTTGATTTCTGAGAATATTTCGCTAAATATGCTGAGAACTTGGTCTTTGTAGGTAGTAAAATGTCTGCTTACACTGACTCATGACCTCCCCTGTTGTCTAATGTGGCATAATGTGGCAATATTGGCAGACTTTGTCTCCACAATATTATCGGGAGGGGGGGGGCGGGTATATAAATCAAATCAAATAAATAAAAATAAAAATAAAAAATAAATATTAATGCGCAGCTTTGCTAATATTTTATGTTAAAGCACATGAGCTGATGAGGAAAAAAATAAGATAAACCCAATTAGTTGTACTGTAGCTTTTGATATATTCCTGAACTAGAGTTCCCAGTTTCCCAACTAGCATGCCAAAATTGTTCAGCAGCATCTATATGGCCATGTTTCCCCATTTCTGATGTAGAGAAGATATTTTTTTTTACTTAGTGGAACTATGTATGCTGATTTAATGTACTGGTTACTCTTCTTTCTATTTTTTTTTAAAACTCTTTAGTGTGGTGGGAGTGGAAGTGGATTAGACATAAAGCAACCATCTTCTGAAAAGGAAAGTGTGAGTATAATGCAATTTTTGTAATCTTGTTACTAGTTTCCAATGTAGAAATCTCTCCTCCTCTTCCCTTTTCACCATTTCTCTTTCACCTCATCATTAATTCCTTTCCCTCTTCTTTCTTTCTCCCTGTCCTTCTGCTTTTCTTCTAGTTGTAGCATTGGGTGGTCTGGTTTCATGTTATTACTTAAAACCACAATGAGGAGGTTTAATTTGACAAGCTGCTAGCATCTGCTTGTGGTGAATCATTTATCACATGCTTAGGGCTGCTGCAGGCAGAGGAGAAACAGCAGCCACTAGAAACCATTAACTGACCATGTGCATCGGAATGTTGCTGGTCTCAGACTGTAATAAAGTTCATTATTGTGCATCAGTTTGAATTTTTTTCCCATGAGGAAATGCATATAAATTATGTCTTTTAAAAAATCAGGAAATGGATTTTTTTCTTTCCCTCAGAAGTGTTCCACCTTATTTATGAAATGTAGTCAGAAGCTCTAGATGCAGATTGTCTTGCATAATTATATATCATAGTGGATAAAAACACTGATATGGAAATAAATGAAGATCAAGACTGCAATCTCAGCTTTGCCTGGAAATTCATTGAACATTTAAAGCATCTCTCTCTCTCTCTCTCCCTTCTCTCCCTCCCCCCTCCTTTCTCTCCCTTACATATATATAAAAGCGAAAAATGACTCACTCACTGCCTAAGGGCCATGCTGGCCTCAAAATGGGTCGTGCGGGCCTCACAACCCATAGCAGAGCATGGGTATCAAAAGCTAGTAAGATAAAAATATTTATTCCTTAATGAAACTGGCTTTCACATTTGCAAAAGGAATGTACAATTTACATTGTATAGATTGCATATAAAATAGGGGTCTCCCCCACTTATTTATAGTAGTGGCACAAATCAATTAACTCACTCTACTTAGCTGGGCTTTCCCCTCACATATTGAGAATGCAACTTTCTTTCACCACACACCACAACACCAAGGGTATGTCTGGGGAAACATAGTAAGTTACATTCAAATTGCATAGTTCATCTCACTGAGTTTGAAGGATGACAACACTATGAATTGCATGTGTTTTCAGTAGCACAACCACAACATTGGCTAGGAATTGTAACATTTGGCAGCAAGTATTCCCTTTCCTTTGAGCAGTTAAGCATTAGGTTGTGTAACTAATGTTAACTTGGAAAAGATCCGAGTGGCAGCAATCTGCAATCTTGGAAAAATCAATGTGTGATTACCAACCCCTAGTGTGCATGTATTCATTTTTTATCAGCTCGCTAATTGATCCCCTTGCTGACTGATCCCCTTGCAAGAAGCTTGAGCTGAACTGACTTGCTCTCATAGGGATTACTTTAAAAAGAACTCTTGTGGAGCTCAGGGTTCCAGCATAAGCCATTCCTATCCAGAGATGTTAGAACTTAGAATGGATAGGCAAAGAGGAGAAAGGAGAATTTTGGCTAACGAGAGCGAGAAAGATCATAGTGTAGAAGACAGGTGTTCAGAATAAGTTTGTGTATGATTTCTCAGTTTTCTACAATGGAGATGTTTAGCTAGGCACCCCTGACTCCCTGCTGACTATTTTCCATGTCACATAATTCCAAAATCCATGAATTCTCTTCAGTCCAGCAGAAAATATTTTTTTTATTTCTGGTTGGCCACATCTAATTACCACTGCAGTATTGACCATGACTAATATGGCTGTTTTATTGGATTTCCTTCTTTTTCTATCAGTATCATTGGTAAGCATAACTCCTTTGGAATGGCATTGCATAAACCCACTGATCTTGACACCAGCTTCTAATTATTTACTTTTTAATATAATTAACTAATTTATAATTTGTCTGAAACTTCTCTTCTGAATATGGTTTTCAGTTGTCTGTTTAAGAAGGTTAAGCAGTGCAGTCCTTTTTTAATTTTCCAACTTCATGTTGATCTGCAGCAAATGTTACATTTTTTTTCCATGTTTGATATCAACAACAAACTGAGGTTATTTTGCCTTAATTTAGGTGTGGGGTGTGGGCTGTTTTCTATTCATGCATCTCACAAGGATGCTTCATATCTGTGTATGAGACCCCCATGTTAACTTTCCAGAGAGTAGCTTACTGTTGTGACATATCAACTCTTATCACACATTGGTAGCATCTGTTTTGGAAGTATTCCCTTTTGTTTCTAGGAACAGAAATTGTATGAATTTGCTAGTAGCCCTTTAGATAGGGGGAAGATATCTTGAAACCTTCGAATACTTCTGATATTTGAAGTTTGTAGGAATTGTAGCTCAGCAAGCTATAGGTTCCCCATTCGTCCTTTAAAGAACCTTACCAAAAATGAACAATAATATCATCAACCTTACCAGGTAGACCAGACAGGAAACACAGCCATATGGGTTAAATCTACTGTATTGTAAAGGCACATTTATTATTTATTTGTTAAATTTGTTTGCCACCTAAACCGCCCCGAGGCTACCCTAGTAGGCAGTTTACAATAATAAAAAAGAAGAAAAGGAATGAAGCGCAAACAGAACAGAAGTAAAATAATGAAAACATAAAATAAACAATGACCGAGTAATGCAACAAGAATAATGCATCAATATGATAACAAAAAATAAGGATAGGTGGAGAACAGATGGGGATGGAGAGGGGAAGAGCTGGAGAACAGAATCCTTAACAAATTATTTAATTTACTTTATTAACTAACATTTAATAGTAACAGAATCTTGCAGGTTTGAAAATACAGTTTTCCCAGTATCACCTTTACAGCCTGATAACTTAAGGATGCCCCCCCCTGAGCCTCTTGCCTTCCCTACTATGCAGCTATGGGCTGTGCTTCCTCTTCTCTGTTTCCATCTCTTCCCAGGGTCTTCCAAGGTCATTCCTACATACCATTACGTATTCAGGAAAATGCAGAGCCACTCTCTAGCTTCTGCAACTTTTTGTAACAAGATTTACAAGTATTATTATTATAAATTGATAGATAGTTTGTTTTGGCCTTTTTGTTCTCAGCTGTTTTGTATTTTATTCAAAAGTTAGTTTTCCTTTATACTTTTTCTCAAGGGAGTATCAGATATCTCTACTTGGCTTTTAATATGAACGTCATCCACTCTGCTAGAAATAGTGCAAGATCAATTTGCAAAAAACAGCCAACAGAGGGATGACCTTCTTGTCGTTTATTTTTCCAAAGTTCAGTTTTACACATCCTGAAGTCAGTTTTGATTTTGCTCAACATACAGAAATGAAGGACAGTATTAGTGAATTGTCAAAGCAACAGAGTCAACGAGGACTTCTTTTTGTTTTGATTGTAGTGAAACTTTTCTCTTCCAATTCTTTTCAGGTGTGTCTCTGTGTCATTTATTATAGCTGTTTAATCTTAATTGTATGCAACATACAGGATTCATTGGATGAAAGGACATTTTATAAATTAATGCATTTAAATGTAACAATAGGAAGAATTCATATATGTGCTTCAAGTGAAAATGATTCTGTTGATGGAATGAATTCCTTCTGTGTAGTATCTTCTGTGCTTACAAAACTTGCCCCAAATTTCTGAAAGGGATTTGGTAGACTATCTGTATGAGAGAAGAAAACACACAGCCATGGTAAACATGTATGCATAAAGCCAGATCTTCCTACCCTCATGCTCATTTATTGAAAAATTACTAAATTCACAGGACTGTAATCTATCAGATTGGACTGTGGCTATTTAGGAATTAAAGTTTATCATGTACTTTGTTCATCCTGTGTGTTTCTGTGTGTGTGTGTGTGTGCTAGAAATATATTTGTGTGAGTAAACTTAGTTGTCATGTCTTTCAAAGCATTAAATAGAGATTTTGAAACTTATCAGTCTGGAAGCAGTGTGGAAATATTTCAAAGCGATCTAGTCACTATAATGCAAAGACTCAAGCTCTTAAGTAAAGCAGAGTAGGCAGTGTGAGTTTTATGTTTCTCCACATATTTATTTATTTATTTACTTATTTATTCACTTTTTCATCTCAAGTGTCCCTAATGCTATCAAAAACATTTAAACTAACAGGGCAATGAATTTAAAATAATCAAAAGGAAAATAGAAAAAGAACCAATAGCTCTTAAAGTATTCCCCGTGCATCCTTCCCTGTCTCCAAGGAGTCTAAGGAACCATATAACATTTTCCTCTTCCCATTTCTCTTTCATAGCAAATCTGTGAAGCTGAGCTGCAAGAGAGAGACCAGCTCACAGTCATCTTGACAGCTAAGCAAGGATCTGAGTCTATTCCATCTGTGTGCCCCATTCCTACTCTGTTACGCTTAAGCATCGTATCACAGGCTACAGCCTTTTTCATCAAAACAAGAAAAGAGCACTAATTGTGGCGGAAAAGGCCCACTATGGGGAAAGTGGTATTAGACATACAGTATGCCCAACTCCAGCACTTAAAGCTGTGAAGAAAAAGTGATGAATGTGGAGCATAGATGCCACCCAGTGGCGAGACACATAGTTGTCCTACACAATCTCCCCATGGGTTCTCTTCAAATCTAAAAAAATTCACAAAATCAAAAGGGATTATTTAAAATATTGTCCAAAGGAACCATCTGTGGAAAATTGGAAATACAGTATGTGCAATGTATTAAACATAAGTTTACCTACCACTATCTCTGGCAGGGAAGAAGATAATTTGCATGTAGGGGGTGGAAATTTATTCTCAGAGCCCAACTTCTAGCAACAACAGAAAGCTAATGTACAGAGAGTGGTAGAGAATGAAAAGTGATGTAGTAAACTGAAGATCCACGTGGAACCAGCATGCATACATTCCTTTCTAGTGAAAGCAAAGTGACAATATAGAAATCAGAGTCAAGTGCAAAAATAACCAAACCAAAAACAAATAGGGCGAGAAAAATACCACATACCTCTCATTTGAACATCCAGCAAGATTTAAGAAGTAATGTTTGGCAATTGATAGGACAGAGGAATTATGCAAAGAGGTTGTTGTTGCAGGTCCAACCCTCATTCTTTCCCCAAACAGGCTACCTTTCTTCTGTGCTTGTGTAGGTTGGGTATGTCCTCCATGTGCAAGAGGGAAAAAGAAGACTTGCTGGACCCAACTGAATCAATTATTTGTCTTGGGTTGCCAGCTCTGTTACAAGAGGAGGTTTCATTCAATTCTGTTGTCCCTAGGTAATTCCTCTGTTATCAAAACTGCCAGTGCCCCCACCTGTTACTTCCCCTGCCATTGCCAAAAAACCTGTGCATGCAGAAGAGACCGAATATATTCCTGCAGGTAAGTTCTGGTTTCCTGGTACTGGCAATTTTTTTTGCCAAAAAGGTAGGGAATGTTAATAATAATATGGAAATTTAATACTAAGTTAAAAAATATATGTTTTCATATTATGAAAACAGACAATCTTCTCTACTTGGTACCTCTTACTAATGCTACACTGAACGTTAATATAGTACAACTTCAATCTATAGATATTATCTTTTTCGGAATCTTATGTAATATTTATTTATTAAATTTATATCCCACCATCAAGACTCTGGGTGGCTTACAAGATAAAAGCAACAGTATAAAACATTGACATATATCTTTGTTTTAAATAAAACCAAAAAAAAAGTGGGGAATGTCATGACATAGTTGTGCAGAAAGGAGTACAAAAGTAATCAGAATCTTGTATGTCCTTCAAGTTAAGCTTGTGTAGAGCTAGCCGAAATATAAGAGACAGAATACGGTAAAGAATTCTGCCCCTTTTATCAAGCAGGAAAAGGCGTGTAAATGAATGCGTCACCTGAGATGTGGAGAAGAGTCTAGTTTTACAGTTGAACCGGTTTATTGGTATGTAATTTCAAATGTGAAGCTACAGAGAAGTAAGAATTTTAAAAAAATAGTATCTGAGGGAAATTGGGAGCCCCTCTGTATGTCGTGTTATAGCTTTCAGTGATGTTATGATGTGTTCCAAGTAGGAAATTGATGGCCCTGTTTTAACAGTGTGTCATAAAGGGATCAGTAGTCCCTGAGGTATATTTTTTTAATTGATACATTAATTTCATGAAAAGAATACTTTTTACATGCCATGCATGTCAATAGTATAATTATGCACTAGTGCAGTGTTTCTCAACCTCTGCAATTTTTAAGATGCGTAGACTTCAACCACACATCTTAAAACTCAACTGCAGTTTCTCAACTAAAATTTCCCAGCTAGCAGAGTTCTGGGAGTTGAAGGCTGCACATCTTAAAAATTGTTAAAACTGAGAAACACTCTTCTGCGTAATCTCCCTAAAACAGAGTTCACGATGATAATCTCCCATCTATTCAGTTCATTTTAAATTTTGTCCTCACCCTGAACACATCCAAGCGTTTTTGGTTTTCACACAAAGCAGATAATTCTGCGCAATTCTTTTTCATTCTCCTTGTAGGTGGAACCAAAGGCGAAAAGGGAGACCCTGGAGAGAAAGGGGACCGTGGCCCCAAAGGAGACCCTGGGGCCGGGGTTTTGTCGACCAACGGTGATAAAGGAGAAAAGGTGAAGTAGCAATAAACAGCTTGCTCTCCTTTCCTTTCCTTTTTTTTTTTTACTGAAAGGCAACCATGTTGTGACCAAGCTCACTCAATGAAGGAATATAGGACGCCCACTCCCTCTTTCCTTTCCTCCTTTATTAAAAGCATTCCTATTGTCCCTTTCATCTCTGCCTCTCTTCCATGAGATATTCCAACTTCACAAAGAAAATGGCGATTCCCAATAGGCAGTGAAGTGATTGACAGTTAACAATTATTTCATGAATTTGGGAGTGTTTTCCACAACAAACTTCATGGGGTGGGTAGAGAGGAATAAACGAAGCCAGCATGGGAAACAAAGGCATTTCAGATGGACAATCTGGGAAAACCTGTTGCCCTGCAATTGCCTATAGACTTTGGTGATCAGCAGTCAGGACCTAAAGAGAAAGGAAATAGCCACCTGCCTCTATTCTTCAAATAACAGTAGCACCTGATGAGAAAGACATAAATCTGAAGTAGTAGAACGTCATCGCTTTTCCAATAGAAGGATACAAAGGTTTGTCCAAGGCTAAAGTGCATTTTGGGATAAATATAGGAATGTGTGCGATCAGAAAGAAGGGCGGCTTCTTGTAAAGGTAAAATACATATATATATATTTCCCCTTAGGAAGGATTGTCTCCTCCTAATATCTGATCACTGACATTTTTATTGCTGTTGAACCAAAGTGAACTTTATGGGAAGCATATTTGGTTTGTGTGTTCATGAGAGATGCTTACATTCATTCAACGTTAATTGTTCCCTTTCCCAACACACAGCGTTCCCGCTGTTGGAGTACAACTTCCATCATCTCTAGCCAGCCAATCTTTTGCTAATGATCGCTGGTGGGAGATGGATGTGCAACACAACTAGAAAGTTCTAAACTAGGAAAAGCTGCATTAGCAGAGACGTAGCTCCTTTCTTTCCCCACAGACAGCAGGGGCTATAGCAGCTAGGTCAATGATGGCGAACCTTTTAGAGACCCAAGTGCCCAAACTGCAACCCGAAAACCTCTTATTTATTGCAAAGTGCCAACATGGCAAAATGCCCTCCCCATGGCCATCGGCAACCGCGCACCCTTCGATGACTCCTCCTGCACCCCCTGTAGCCATTATCGCTGCCTCGTGCCCCCCCTGTGCCCGGCGGCCTCCCTCATCTTCTGCATTCTAAAGGTGGCCCACTGTAGGCCTTCCACCGGCCTACCCCAGCTTCTGCAGCCTGCTGTGAGCTTTGCTCCCCTCCAACCTAGCTCCTCTCCTCTCTCACCTTCGCCACAGACTCCATGCCCCATTTGAGCTACCTGCCCCAGACAGAGGAGGGAGGAAGCGCTCCGATTGGGGTGCTGGGAAGAGGGGTGGGTGATATCAGAAATGTCTTCAGGTGCACGTGGAGAATGGTAGGGGAGCCCTACATCCCTCTAGCTTTCTAGTAAATGAACTCTGTGCTGGGGCAACGATGCTTGTGCCTACAGAGATGAGTCTGAGTGCCGCCTCTGGCACAGGTGCCATAGGTTCGCCACCACTGAGCTAGGTGGATGATTAATTTTGCTGAATGTTGGATTGATTGTTGGATCTTGTTAGATTACGCAATACTTAAAAGCTTTGCTTTGCTCTGCTTTGCTCTGCTTTTTGCTTTGCAGGGAGAAAAGGGGGAGCTTGGTGTGAAGGTAAGCATCACAACAGTCTTTTTTGCCTCTCATAAAGGTGTCAAAGAAATATTGAGGTGAACATCGGGCATACTTATCCAGCATATTAATAATTCTTTCATTGTATGTACCCTGTTTCCCTGAAAATAAGCCCTACCCCGAAAATAAGCCCTACCCCGAAAATAAGCTCTACCCCGAAAATAAGCCCTACCCCGAAAATAAGCCCTACTCCAAAAATAAGCCCAACACGATCTTTTCAGGCTGCTCGCAAATATAAGCCCTACCCTGAAAATAAGCCCTAGTTAAGACCGTCAGCCAGACGGAGGCATTTATCAGAAGTACATCCATTGCAACTGGAGATGGAGCAACAAAAATAAGCCCCATCCCAAAACTAAGCCCTACTGTGTATTTTAGAGCAAAAATTAATATAAGACTGAGTCTTAGTTTGGGGGAAACGCGGTAGATCTAAAGCCCTCAAAGTACCATCTGCACTCCAGTGGGAAATTTTAAACAGTGTAGAAACTTCCATGTTTCAATAATTCCAACTTCCGATAATTTTGAGGGGAAAGGGGTAATCTACAGCTTCCAATAATTTTAAGGGGAAAACCCCTTAAAATCCCAAGGACAGCCTATTGAAGAGCTAGATTCGCGCAATAAACTTTACCACGACTTAACACAGCGGTGGGCAACTCTGGCCCCTTTACAACCTGTGGACTTCAATTCCCAGAATTCTTGACTCAGCATGGCTGACTCAGGAATTCTGGGAGTTTTAGTCCATAGGTCCTGAAAGGACCGTAGTTGCTCACCCGTGTTAAAATAATAGTTTAGTTCACACAACATTCTAAGACAATAGCTGAATTTCCACAACACACTGAATCATAAAGAACCCACCACTGATTCTGGTTCTCTCTGGTTCTCTCTAAACCAGAAATTTACAAGTCCTTTGCCATCACACCTTCTTCTAATGTAATCTTAATGTACACACCGCCCACAAAATTGCAAATTAACACAAATGAACAGTGAAAGCAATGCAATGAAACTTTGGCAATGGTAAATTTATTGTAATAATGTACAACTCAGAGGGTCTTCACACCTTCCTTGGACTCCGTTTGCACCTTCCCAAGGGAGGTTTATCTCCTGGTTTTGGAAATTCTGTGCTAAGGCAAGGCAGGAGATGCACAAGACATCATATTTTCTAAGCAGCAGCAGCAGCAGCGGAGTTTTGGAAAAAGTGCATAATCTACTTTGTGCTTGCAGATTTTATTCTTTATTCATTTACTACCCCACCTTTATTATTTTCATAAATAACCAAGGTGCCAAACATAGCTAAAATTCTTTCCCCCTCCTGTTTTCCTCACCACAACCACCCTGTGAAGTGGGTTGAGCTGAGAGAGAGTGACTGGCCCAAGGTCACCCAGCTATCTTTCATGCCTAGGGCGGGACTAGAACTCCTGCTCTTCCAGTACATTTTTAAAAAAAAAAACCCATTGAGGTTCCATAGTTTTATGCAACTGGAAAGACAACCATATATAAAATGTGCACATATATCAAAATAAAGTTCAAAAGTAAAACAGGCGTGCCTAACAATTGCATCCCCAATTCATTTTTTTTCATTATTAGCATGAGCTGCGGTTGATTACCCTCAGTTTTTGCCACTTTTTAATCACTTTTCCACTTCTACACAAGAAGTCATGGAGAGAGCATGACCCTCCCCCCATTTTGCTGTCCCTTTGCTTAAACTTTCCTTTTCTGGTGCCACTCAATTCCTCCTTCAACTGGAGCCCAGCAGAAGGTCCTAGCTTGCTTTCCCCTTTCCCCTTTCTCGTTAATTAATTAATTATATTTATGTGCCTCGTTATCTCATTATCTAATGACTCTTTGCTTATCCTTTGGCCAAACTACACTTTGCTAGTACATCTGGCAGAGAGGGGGAAAGACCCTAGGGATCATTGTCAAACCCCACTGTAGGCTAATGTTTGATATAGTGCAAACCCAGTTAGCAGTACACAGTACTGTTAACTGGGTTATTGAGTGGGTGGGCAGAGATATAGAAAACTGAGATAGGTCAATCAAATTAAAAGCTATCTGGAAGTCTTTTGATGACTACTGGACTGGAAGTAATATGCCTCCAATGCCTGTAATAGGGGAACAGTCACAGGAGAAGCTCATGTCTTAAAGTCCCTGGAAGAGATCTGGTTCCTATTTGAAATACAAAATGCTATACTAAATCAGGCCTTGCCTGGATTCAGCAAAACTGTTTTTGTGAGATAGAAAGTGGGTAGGAGTGAAATAGAACAGCTAGGAACAACAGTGGTTTGATAATGCTGTGAAGAATATTCTTTCTCATGGCAGCATTCTCACATGCTTTTAAAGTAAAAATAGACCACACAGACATTAATTTGTCCCCAGGGTAATTAATCCCTAGGGTAATTCCATAGCTTCCAAATTTTGATTTCACATCTTCCAATCCCAAGGCTTCAGCAAAAGATAGAACAAAACGACGTTAGTTTGAGGGAATCTTTCCTGATTCAAATGGGTTTCCACCTAAAACACAACAGATTCTTTGTGCAGTTATTTATGCACAATTGTTATTCTTTGCACAAAAATAAAGATTTTTTTTAAAAACTAAGGCATCAGTTTGATGGTCTGCACTCAGAATCCCTAAATATAGAGATATCCTCTTCTTTATATTTGCTGTTGCACTATCTTGCCTCTAACATTTACTGCTGCCAGATGAATCATTGCTTAGAACTTGCCTGGGGAGTGAATGATGCTTATTGTGTTATCAGAATTCAGAATTATTTGTTGCAAAAAGCACACAGTTTCCATCATGAGATTGAATGGAATGCTTAATGACTTGGTAAGATGCCCTATTTTTAAGCTAATGTTATTGAGCTGCTTCTATAAGGCACAACAGTTAGATCAAGCTATACCTAATCTAACATTGCAAGAAATAGAACAAGTGTTCCTTTCGTTTAATAAGTAATTCCTTTCCTCTCCCTTTTGTTCTGGAGCAATTGTGCAATGCAGAGCCTCCGTAAGCACCTACCAAAGATGGGGAGATATTCTGGAATTCAGGGGAATCAAAACAGGATTAATTTCCCTAAAGGAAGAATCTTAATTAGCAATATAAAACCCCCTAAACTTGACAAAAGTGAAAAAATAGGTCAAGTATTTCTATCTTTATCCAAATGAATTATTAACTTGCATTATTTAAAAAGGGCCTGATGTGGAAAAAATAATAATCATGACTAAATTCCAGATGGCTCAAAATGTAAGCAGCTGGAAACCCAAATCCTTCAGGAAAGAAAATAGTCAAATTAAAATAGGGAAGTTTCCTGGAACAATGCTAGCCATGACATGGCATCTTAAAGAGGGCCTCTGTCTAGACCCTAGGCCTCCTGGAGGTTTCCACCCTTTGGGAAAGAGAGCAAGCAGTCTCCCCCTTTTTTCGTTTTACTTCCATTCAGTGTTGTTTCTCTTTAGTGGACTGAAGGCCTTAGCTGCTTCCTTTTCACCCCCTTCCCACTACATCTGCCATAAGTGTAATCTCAGCCACCATGGAAGTTTTTTATATTCCCACTCACTGGAGATTGTGCTTCCTCCACTATCTCACATGGTAGATGGGCAGGTAGAATGGAGAAACAGCGTCTGGATCAACCTCATGCAGGTGGTGAAGGCGTGACAAGTTTTAATAAGATTCAATGTCTATTCCCTTTGCTTTGGCAATAGCATATGCAACCTTTGTGCAATGTAACTGGAGGCTATCGAGGTCCCTGTCTCAGCGCTTCCTGTATGTGACAGAAGGAAATGGAAGGTCTTTACAGAGGGAGATAATAATTCATACCCATGTCCATTTCCAACTTAGAAGAAATTATATTTGTCTTGTTTTCATTTTTCATATTTTCTTCCGTTTTAGGGAAGTGCAGGCTTTGGTTATCCAGGCTCTAAAGGACAGAAAGGTGAGCCTGGTACTCCAGGAATTCCTGGTCCAGTTGGGCCCCCAGGACCTCCTGGAACCATCACGAGGCACCCTGATGGCTCTACTGTTGTGCAGCCAGGAGCCATGGGCCCACTAGGACCTCCTGGAAAAGATGGTCAACCTGGAAAGGATGGAGAATCTGTAAGTACTTTTAATATGATGGTTGATTTCTGCTGGTGGGAAATGCATGAAAGGGTTGGAACGGCTTGCCTCTTAGAGTTCATTAATTTATTGCTATTATACATTGGCATTCATGCAAAGTGTAGCTGAAGGTACAATCCTTAGCTGGACTCATGTCACATGCAGCATTTGCTATTAACAGGACAATTTTGATTGGACAGATGTTTGCCAATATGCCACAAGCAGAACCAGAGCCCAGTTTTACACCAAGTGTGTTCATGCTAATCCATGAACACTAGAATTTCTAACCTAGATACAGCCTTGTAAACCAACATATTGTTGCCAACATTCTACTATATTACAAGATATATATCATCATTTATTGATTTAAAACACATATACAATAAAGTGGATAGACTGGAATCATGGGACTTTACATGTATATGAAGATACCATATTTTTTGCACCATAAGGCGCACTGGACCATAAGACGCAGGGGCGCCCTGAGGCTGAATTGGAGCGTTCCCAGCACCCCGCGGGCGCGCGGAAATCACTCCGCGGGCTGCTGGGAACACTCCAATTCAACTTGCAGGGTGATCCTTCGGCTTTGGAGCGTCCCGCGGAGCGATCTCCGTGCACCCGGAAATCGCTCCACGGGATGCTCCAAAGCCCAAGGATCGCCCTGCAGGGCAT
>JANHFO010005659.1:52045-67525 GCA_032468095.1 Pareas carinatus | reverse complement strand
ATAAAATGATGTCCATCTATGATAAAACTAAATAAAATACATTAAAACCACTCTAAAAGCACAGGAGAACCAGGGCCCGGCTATGATCTGCCAGCCTCTTGGAACAGGTGAGTCTTCAGGGTGCGGTGGAAGATCCGAAGGTCAGGAATCATTCGTATAGCAGGGGTCAGATCATTCCAGAGGGTAGGTGCCACCACAGAGAAGGCACTCCCCTGGGGGTCGCTAGCCGACATTGTTTGACCAGCGGCACCCTGAGGAGACCCTTTCTGTGGAACATGTGGGTCAGCGGGAGGTATCGATGGGTAGAATTCGGTCCTGCAAGTAACTGGGCCCTATGCCGTGGAGCACTTTAAAGGTGGTCACCAACACCTTGAAATACAATCGAGAGACCACCGGCAGCCAGTGCAACTTGCGCAGAAGTGGAGTTATGTGAGCCCGTCCACTCACTCCAAAAATCCCCCACGCGGCCGCATTCTGGACTAGCTAGAGTCTCCGGGTGCATTTCAAGGGGAGCCCCATGTAGAGGGCATTGCAATAGTCCAGACGGCAAGTGACGAGAGACTGAATGACTGTTCGTAGGGAGTCCCAATCAAGAAAGTGGCGCAACTGTTGAATCAGGCGGACCTGATAGAACCCCCCCCTGGCGACGGCTGCCACATGATGTTACATGGACAGCCGTACATCCAGGAGGACCCCCAAGTTGCGCATCCTTTCTGTGGGGGGCAGTGTTTTGCCTCCAATGGCCAGCGATGGTTCAAGCTGGCCATATCGGGATGCCGGTAACCACAGCCACTCAGTCTTGGAGGGATTGAGCCTGAGTCTGTTCTTCCCCATCCAGATCCGCACAGCTTTCAGACACTGGGTCATCACTTCCACGGCATCGTTGGGGTGGCCCAGGGTGGAGATGTACAGCTGGGTGTCTTCAGCATACTGATGGAACTTCACCCCATAGCCATGTATGATCTTGCCCAGCGGCTTTACATAAATATTGAACAGGAGAGGCGAGAGGACCGACCCCTGCGGCATCCCACAAGTGAGATGCCGAGAAGTTGACTTCTGCCCTCCTATCAATACTGACTGTCACCGGTCGGAGAGGAATTCACATTAAGTGCATTTTTTAGCCTAATTTCAATATATTCAATTCCTTTGACTTTGAGGCATCCTGCCACTGAGAAGATTGGAATAAAGAAACCTTAGCCCAGACTAAGGAATGGACTTAAATGAAATCAGTGACTGGACATCATCTTTACCTTTCATGACATGAAAAACTCTACTTAGAAGGATAGCATTAAAACAGCTTCACTTCCAAGGGAGAAGAAGGGAGCCATATTGCTTATAGGCATTTTGGATCTCTAAAGCCGAATTACTCACAAAACAGATGCTATTAAATCCTTAGACAGAATTTGTAAGGTTATTAACTGATGTCTAATTTGCTTTTAAAGCATAATGTGGTATCTAAGTAGGGAGGACCACAAAATTAATGCGTGCTTGGCACGTATGCTTGAGTGATTTTACTAAACACTCAGAAAATCTACACGACACATTTGAAATTGGCAACAGCTGGCACAGGGCAGACAAACACAGTCAAGACACATGCTACAGAGATTAGAGTATTAACCTTTCTCAGCCCAACAATTAGAAAGATAATATGTAGATTCACTGAAGAGAAAAATATAGTCTATCAAAATACTGACTTAGTCTCCAGGCCCTACTGAGTCTTTCAGTATTCACAGCACTCTGAATACTGTTGTGTTGTGAGCCTGTGAGAGGCTTGGAACATAGTTGCAGCTAGACTGCAAAGCATATGCTTCGTGCTTCTGGCATCTAATGAGTTTAGCAATTGATTTGTTGCTCAACAAGGAATTCTCTGATTCTTCGTGGACTATGCAGATATGTAGCAGCTAACAACAAATTAGCAGATTTTGTACTTTACTTTAATTATGGTTTATTGTAACTACAGTTTATTGACTAAGTCAGAAGGATGTGGCTTATACAACACAATAACTACACAGCATGCTTTACACATTAGTGTAGATGGAGTCTCATAACATGCTAGTCCAAGCCAAACAAAGCATGTTATGATTTAATGTAGGAATCCAGTTAATGACTAATACACAACTGTCAGCATCAGAGGATATTATTTTAAAAAAAGCAGGATGGCATGATTACTCAATGTTTTGATATACAAAGGACCCTGACTTTGATCATACTGTGATGACCATGATCTTGCAGATGCAGCTAACAATTACTGGTAATGATATTGTATTTCTTATTAGATGAATGCCTAAACATTAGTTTAGTTCAGGGCCCTTTGACGCATAATATTTCTTGTATCATCCAGTATAGTAGAAACGCATATTATAGAATTCTTACAACATATAATTCTGACTATTGGTCCTCTTCCAGCCACAGATCTAAGCCTAGGACAATACACTTTAGTGTATCTGCTAAGGAGTCCATCAGTCACAATGTATTATATTTGGGGCAGATGTTCCTGCCACATGACACATATGTATTATGTGACATTTGTACACATTTTTTAAGGTTGAAAACTTTTACTTAAAAAAAAAGAGTGATAAAATCTGGGTTGCTTTTTTTTTAAAAAAGAGGTTAGTTAAAAATCAGATGGTTAAATAACAATTTTATGAAATCAAGGAAGATTCAAGTCAAAAAATGTTTTACTGATCCACAGAAAATTAAAAAAAAGATTATGTGACTTAATTCTGTGACTTTTAATTCTTGCTGCTCTTGCCAAAAGGAAAAGAATCAGGATCACACCAACATGCTGCAAATTCCATATATATCATGTAAGATAACAATGACTCGCCAAAGAGGTCAGCTTTATGGTGTGATCATGTTCTTTCTCAGCCCTGTAACAATACTGCTACTTATTTTTCTCTCCTTTTATTTTAAGCTTTGGACTGGTGTGCACTAGTCTGGCTTCTACCATACATTAAATGTGCTGCTGTCCTTTCTACCTCCCAACAGGGACTGATGAGAAAATCTTCCTAAATTTCTCTTTAGAGCCAGTACAAACTATGGGTGTGCTCAAAAGAAGCCACAGATGAGAGCTACTCCTTGTCCCCACCAATAGTTCTCTTATGCCCCAAATCTAGGAGATGATAGTAACTTTCAGGAAACAATCAGTCCTGGATGGTTGGCAATCCTAACACCAAGTCTTCCTTGTTCAAAAATGTAAAGTATATAAAAAGACAACACATTCCTCACAACCTCCACTCATTATCCCCATCCAAACCCCTCCATGGTTCAGCCACAAGAGCACTAAATGAAGTTTCCTTTTCATGTTTTTGTAGTTAAAGTCAACTACCTTCTCTGCAACCTATCTAAGAAAGGGGGGGTTGGAGACTAGTCAATAATTGTTTAGTTAATAATCAGGTCAAATGATGGCTTCTTGACAAGTGAATGGAGATAAAAAAATTTTTGAAAATGATACTTTTTCAATGTTTCTGGTATATACTGTATGCTAGTAAAAGCAGCTGAAAGTTTCTTGTGATACAGACATACTGAATCAAATGTGCGGTTGCTCATCCAATAGATTGAGTCATTTTCTCTCTACCTGCAAAGATAAAATGATAGAACAGCTTAGCTGAAAGCTTAGGATAAGCTAACTGCAACAGTGATCCACAGGTTGTAATAATCATACTTTTTCACATATTCAATGATATATTTTGCTGTTTTTGTAAAACCATAGATGTATATTTTGATAGTGTCCTCTGTTCCAGGAGAGTAAATGAATCATGTGCAACCCTAGAAGATCACATTCTGCGTAGACTTTGTAAACCATCTCAATACAAATTATACGGCCTGTCTTGGCAACTAATCTAGCTTGGAGCTGAAATCTTTTTCACATGTTCCATAAAGAACAGTATGAGTATTTCTCAAGTCTGTTGATATCTCCTGAAATATACACATATACAATGTTGTTCTTTGGCAAGAAAAAAATTAAAGGATGCATCTCAGGGCCCACCCATCTAGAAAGGAATGAATCATCAAGAAAGGAATAAATACTGATCTTACATATGAGACATAGAGCTGTACAAGTCAATATTTTCACATTCTTAGGGTTGAGCATGTGGTGGAACAACAAAATCTCTGGAGAACAGCTTTGCTGAGGACTCTATGCAGAGCTGCATAACAGGGAGGGAAAACTCCCTGTTCTTATTTCCTGTGTTGATTCCTTAATGTCATTTCAAATGGAAAGATGCACTTCAAGGCATTTTGTCATCTCACAAGAGTTATGATAGCATGCTAAAAACATAGCCATCCAGGGCAAAATTACTAATATCAGACTTGCTGTAAAACACCTTTTTTAATGGATGTGTTCAAAACAGATGTAGATGAAAGCAACATAATTTTTTACCAACATTGAGAGCAACATAATTTCTCCCCATCCAAAAACACTAGCAAAACATTAGCACTCTAAAACAGCACTGACACAATCATGTCCAGAAGCTCTCAGTGTTTTTACCTGAAAGACAAAATTCGTATTGCACCATAAATGTTGCCTCCGTGGGACATTTACACATCACTGCAATGGATATAGAAAAGGAATCTGACTTGTATCATGATGCTACAATGCTGCTTGCATCAGTGTGACCCTCCTTGCCCATACATACAGAACTTACTCTTGTGAGATGACAAAATGCCTTGAAATGCATCTTTTCATTTGAAATGGTGTTAAGAAATCAACACAGGAGATAAGAATAGGGGTTTTTCCCTCCCTGATATGCAGCTCTGCATAGGTCCTCAGCAAGGCTGTTTCCCAGATATTCTGTTGTTCCACCACATTCATATTTTTCATAGCTTTGTTCTTATTTATGTCCATGTCCTTGGAAAACAAAGCTCAGATCATTGATTTAACTTTGCTAACCGAGCCTAATTAAATAAAGTTGATGTTATAGACAGCTGGTGAGATCATTGCAGGCTTCCTATACCTGGTGACTGGCTGTTTCAACTTTACTTTCAGAAGAGATATTTTGTTTGAAATAAAGAAGCCATGAAATTATATGATGAGTGATTCATAATAACTGAATTGCCATAAAGCATTAGAGAGATGGTTCAGTTTTCTCTAGGCGGTGAAATATTAAAAACAGAAGCTTTTCGTTTGGACAGAAAAAAACCAAAATTTATTACTCATTCTACATTTCAATACAAACTTAATATGTAGGTTTTTTTAAATGTCAAATATGTTTTAACCTACACAGATATCATTAGCATAACATAAAGAATTCTTTTTCCAACTGGGCTAGAATTTTGTATTCATAGAAAGAACTTCCTGACAATAATAAATTGTTATTATCTGTAGCGCTTTGTTTCCAGCAGGGTTCAACTCTGGTGGATAAAAAAACATGGAGAAAAAAATTATTTAAAGGGACAATTTTGCAGGGATTGGTTGAGATATTCATGTGATAGTCATGCTGTGCCTTATACAGAATATATCCTATAAAACAAGACTGATGTGTATTTAAGGATGTTTCAGCAAATTCCAAGCATAATCTTCACCTGTCTCTGCAAAGTATTTCATAGAGATGAAGGACCGGATCATATATTATCTAGCTTCCTTTTTAAAAAACATGTCAATTACAGAAATGTAGCCACTGTGCTCCCTCTGAGAACACATTGCAAGTTTCACCAAACATTTCCTCCATTGTAGATTCATATATATGTTCATCTTTGAAGCATTAAGGCCAGCTTGGTGTCATGGTGGAGGCACTGGCTTAGAAACAAGCTTATGGAGAGTTTTAATCCTCCAATAGACATGAAAGTTGGCTGGATGTCATTGGATCAGTCACTCTCATTTAGCCCAACATACCTCGCAGGATTGTTGTTATGGGAAAATAGGAGGCAAAAGGGAGGGCTGAAGATTTATGATGCTCCTTGACAACATCTCATAAAGAAGCCCAAAGGGAAAGCTGGCAGGAAGACAGAAGTTCCTACAGTTCCAACTGCTTTTTTTTTACTTACCAATGGTCTGTTTGGGTAAAGAAATATCGTGTTTCTGAAATGACGAACCAACGGATCACAGGTTGTTTAGTTGTTTTTTAAAAAGAAAGATCTGAATAAATAAAACCTCCATCAAGATGAAGTCTCTGATCACACACTTTTTATTAAAAACCTGTCTTTGAAGTCAGTTGCCCCCAAAAATTAACATCAGAAAAAGCACAAAGAAGAGGCAGGTGAAACAAAATAGAGTGATAAGAGTAGGGCCTTACATAATAGGGAAAGTCATGAGTTCTGCATTCTTTATGATTAATGACAGGCCTGTGAATGAATAACTGAAAAAGGACAATTCACACCTCAGTATTCTGGTTGAGTGAGAAGCAAATTATTTTAATGAAATTGTAAGATCTTTGCCTGTTATTTGCTTAGCTTTGTCACCGACTTTAAAACCTGCCAGGGTATTTTACAAGCTGTTCATTTTATTATAAAAGCGGTTTCATTGACTCAGTGTTTTAAACCAAAAGTACACAAATGTGCCGTACCGGCATGTGTGTAGCCGAGGTACAATTCGGTGAAGGTTCATCTAGGTGGTTTTGTTTTTTGTTTAATAGGTAAATGTGACTATAGTAAGAAGTCGGCCAAATCAAATGGAAGCTTCCACATAGATCAGGATCCTGTGTCTCATGCTAGTTAATCAGATGACTCCTGAATGTCTAGTAGAAGAAATAGAAATAAGAGAACCCACCCATTAGTGTTTGCCAGTAAAGGACAGTCCAAGATTATTGTATTTTGCTATTATAACCTGTATAGCCATGATGATGATGATGATGATGATGATGACGACAGTGGTGATGACGGTGATGATGATGATGATGACAACGACAACAGCTATATCACATATTTGTATAAAGGAATAAAGGTCAGCAACATGCTGACTTACAAAGAAGTCTTCTAGATTAGCGAATACAGCTTGCATAGAATAATGTGAGCATGCTTGGAGTAGAACTGGACTTTGGTTATGCTTACTGATGACTAATACTCTCTGTATTGTTACAAGAGAATGCTTCACATAGGATGGATACTACTAAAGCTAGTAACCTAGTCTACAACAATTCTAACTATTAAATTTGGTCAATGTTTGATTGATCAAAGCCACAATAAAAGGCAACCATCAATATGTATGGTCTCATCTGGTAACATATGGAAGATTGTGACTTCATATGTAAGAGGAATAGGTGGTTAAAAAACCTTATTAACTAATTAAATGAATGAAATAAAATTGGTATGTGTCTTTGCAGTTAAGACAAAATGGGAAGGGCAATAGATCTCTATAAAGAATCTTGAATTTGTAGAGTAAAATTGGTGACTGCATCCAAGGAAGAAAAGGTATAAGTTAAATTATGAGTTAAAGGGTTAAAAAAAGGTTAAAATGTACCAAACATTTAGAATATTATTGAGGTTGTTGCTGGTTACCTGGAAGTAAGAATTTATGAGTTGGTGATTGATATTTCATTCTCCATAAAAGTGATAATTTAAAAATGAAAGGTGACACTGGAAAAAGTTGTTGAATGAACACCAGCTGGGGGAAAAGATACAGTACTGTATTAAACACTATGACGATGAGACAAAACACAGTGGAAAAATGATTGGACCCTTTGGAGACTCAAGAAAGAAGAGAACAGTAATAATATAAAGATGCCTATGCAGAAAAATGAATACTTTTTCAAAATGTGGTTTGCAATGCTAGATCATTTGTATGGATTCATTGTAAAGATGAATAAATCAATAAACATAAATCTAAAAGCAGAATTATTTGATTGATTATGATCAAAGATTGAGACATTTAGAGAAGGATACAAGGATGATAAGTGGTCATAATATGGAACTTGTTACTCAGTTTGGTTAAAGATGGACCTTGGGTGAAAAATGGAATTGGAGAAAAGCAAAAGAAAGAGTGAAATAAAGTAAAGGAGAATTATTACAGGAGGAGAAAGTAGGTATTCTATATTAAGGAATTTCATAATGAATGGAAGGTAGATGAGCCTCTGGCAGAATGAATGATTAAAAATTAAAGCAATGAAATGATTTTATATCAAACTGGCTGATGAATAATTGGAATGTTCACAACATATTATGAATTTGTATGAGAATTACAAATAGAATTGAAACAAATCTTCTTACCCAAGTAAAAATAAATGAAGGGTTGTCATATATGCAGGAGGAATATTGAAAATGGCAAGTCTGCAGAAGTAGATAGCATTGTGGGGAAATATTAAAATATGGATATGGCATTTGAAGATGGGGACATACATATATGGATTCTTTTTGTATGTAGATGAAGCTGTGTCGGCTGAAAACCTAAATGATTTACAACAATGTTGAATTGTATGATGCAATGAAGAGTATGGATTTGAAAATTAATATATCAAATATCAAGGTAGTTGCATTTGACAGATTAATGGAGTGAATGACATCAAATAGGACAGGGAAAGTAGATGAATTTGTACACCTTGGCAAAATGTTTTATAAAGATGAGAAAACAGATGGAGGACTCATAAGACAGCAAAATATTGGCAGAAAGATAGTGGGATGCATGTAGTGGATTGTTAGCAATGATTTTTGAAAGAAATAAAAATGTCTTCTGCGCACGTTATTATAATAAAGTGAAACTAGATATATCAGGACAAACAAAAATGAACTGAAGGCAATAGGAAGAAGAATGGATAGATGTTGAATACATGCAGATTTTAAAGTTTCTTTTTTCTCATTATTAGGAAATCCAACTCTCCCTACTTTGCTTATTTTTCTTAGACTTTTGTATAATTACTGCTATGTTTATTTAAAAGTTGCATATAACCAGTGTCAAAAGATTCTTTGAACAGTTATCCATATTGATTCTTCATCAGCAAGCCTTGTCTTCCATTGGCTTGATCATTTTATTTAGAAATGCTTCTTTCAAATTTACCTTGTACAGATATTAGGATAGTCATTCTATTACTTCTTGAGCAAAATCAACTGAATTGTTTTTTAAAGTGATTCACAATTATTTTTATGTTCTGTAGTTAAGATCAATCTTACAATTTTAATCTGTTTACGCCTTCAAAATCCAAGAGCTAATGTGCCAGCATAGAAACACTTAAATGATATTGGATATTTATTAAATTGACTGCCAAATCAGTTCATCATTTCACCATGGACACAATGCAGGAATCCTTCCCACCAAACCAAGAAAAGTATTTTGATGTGTGATTGGGACAGTTATTCAATTGACTATGTTGATTTCAAAAGCCGGCTAAATTAGAATGTGTTACTGCCAGATTTGAACTATTATTTTCTTATTTATTTTATTAGATTTATATGGTCATCCATCTTTGTCAAGTGACTCTTTATTTCCAAGGCAATTAAGTTTGAAAGTGCCAGTATTTAATCACTCCTTTCTAGAAAGACAAACTGTAAAAAATTATATGAAGCTTTAAAACAGCAGTCAAGCAAAAATGTATGACTTGAATGTATGATTGTGAATGTATGACTATTCACAGTTTCAGGAAACTGAAAAATAGATGGGAGTTCTATAACACATGCAATGTCATGATAACATTGGTAACAAATCACCCTTGTCTTGCTAGAAAAAAAGCTTGTATTTTGCAACAGAAGCCAATATCTAATAGAGAGGAAAATGAACATATGAACAAAGACAGTCTTTTTCCGTGGCTTGCGCACTTATTTATTTATTTATTTACTTACTTATTTAAACATATATGAGAAAAAACAGCAAAAACAAAAAACAAGTATAGGTAAAAACATACTGTATAAACATATAAATGAGTACAAATAAATGGGGACAGTAGGAGAAGGACGGTAGGCACGCTAGTGTACTTATGCATGCCCTTTTTACAGACCTCTTAGAAATGGAGTGAGGTCCACTGTAGACAGTTTAAGGTTAAATTTATTGGGGTTTGAGGATGTAACAACATCATCAGATAGTGAGTTCCAGGCATTGACCACTCTGTTACCGAAGTCATACTTTCTGCAATCAAGTCTGGATCAATTCACTTTGAGTTTGTATCTGTTGATAGCTCGTGTATTATTGCGGTTGAAACTGAAGATTGGTAGATTATTGGTAGATTATAACTATGTTGAGATGATGCTTGAAACATTTGAAGCGGTTGAAAAATTGACACAGGAACCAGCAGACTTTAAAATGAGAAAACACTTCTCAGCAAAAAGTGCTTCTCAGTTGTATCAGTCAGAAGATGATTCATACATTGTACAAAGCCAAGTGTTCTCAAACTAGGGTCAGGGCCCATCAGAGGGTTGTAAGTGACTTAGAGGGAGGTCACAATTTTTGGTACAATTTTGTTTATGCAGGTTTTGAAAAATTATCTAACTAGATTTGATCAAAGCATTCATTCATTCATTCATTCATTGTGTAGGGTGATGTTGGTCCCCAAGGATTTCCTGGGACTCCGGGTGAGCCTGGCCTGAAAGGTGAAAAGGTACAAATACATTAAAAATATGGCTGTACTGTATTTGATGCTCAATGTTTTCTGAGTAATCTGCTTTGGCTGAGGGATTTGGGGTGGATTTATGGGAAGGGGATGACTGTGATCAGTGTCCTCAGCTGTGTAACTTGTCCTTTCCATCTAGGGAGAAATAGGTGTTGGTGTAAGAGGTCCTCCTGGGCCTCCAGGCCCTCCTGGAAAACCTGCATTGAGTTCCAAACTGGATAAGTTGGTGAGTTCCAAAGGCTTGTAATAAAGGCACAGAATGGAGCTTGTTCTCATGACCTTATCCCACCCAGGAAATGATGCTGCACTGCCACTGCTTTTCTCTTTAGGCAAATTATTTCCTTTCCATAACTTAGATCTATATACATTTATTATTTATTTATTTATTATTTAGACTTATATACCGCTTATCAGTGCTTTACAGTACTCTCTGAGCGGTTTACACAGTCAGCATATTGTCCCCAACAATCTGGGTCCTCATTTTATTGACCTTGGAAGGATGGAAGGCTGAGTCAACCTTGAGCCAGTGAGAATCGAACTGCTGAACTTTTGATGGCTAATGGCAGATGGCGGTCTGCAGAAATAGCCTGCAGTGCTGCTTTTAACCACTGCACCATCCTGGCTCATTGGAAATTGACTTTCCACCAGCTGAATGAAAATACCAGGTGGCAGGAATTGCATTTGCCCCTGCTGCCCCCATTCTCAATTCTGAAACAGATGTTGGGAGCCATGAAAGAGGTAGGAGAACAAGGGGAAAACACTCTGCACCACTGCAAATCCACTTGTGAATCTTTGGGCGGAGCTTTATTATATACCTGTCAAGTCTGTTCCTTCCTTACTCCAGGTAGAATTCTTTAATTTTTCCCAGCTTTTAACGATCAAAATTCCTTGAAAGTATTAGTTCTTCCTTGAATGATATTGTATTTTTCACTGTTGTAATGTTTAATTGTAAATATTTCTGGGAGAATTTACATAAACGTTCATTACCCATTGACTGTTCATTTAGTCTTCCAGGCATGCCCTGTTTGTCTGTATTTCTTCTCCATGTAAACCAAGAAAACAGTAGATGAAGTTAGGCTGACATATTGCTCTGAACTACTAAGGTCTTTGTTTCAATTGCATTTAGCTTTGATATGCTTAATCATTTGAATGCATCTGTGCTTTTTTCCAGACATTTATTGATATGGAAGGCTCTGGCTTTGGAAGTGAGTCGGAGACTTTGCGAGTGAGTACCTAAGTTGTATGAATAGGAAAACCAACATTCCGTTGATTAGCCTGGATTTGGGAAGAGTAAAGAAAGAAACAATAATAGTGACCTTCCTCAATATTGAGTCATCCAGAGGTCTCAATACTCTTAACTTCAAAAATAGCTCCATTAATTTTAACCAGAAGGCCCGAAGTCTCTGGGCAGCATGATCTTCAAGCATAAATGATATAGCATTTGTTCAGCAAGTGACTGTTTCCAGTTCTGTAGTGTCTGCAAGCAAATTAACTTGACTCAAATAAGCACATTTATTTGCTGGGCCCATATTAGATTAGAACAGAGGTCTCCAAGCCTGGCAACTTTAAGACCTGTGGACTTCAGTTGCTGGAATTCCTCAGCAAGCCAGGAGTTGAAGTCCACAGGTGGACAAGTTTGGTGACCCCTGGGTTATAACATACATTGTATTTATTGTGTTTCAGGGTCCCAGAGGACCACCTGGACCTCCAGGCCCTCCTGGTGTACCTGGTTTACCAGGACAACCTGGAAGATTTGGGACAAATGGCACTGACTTTCCAGGCCTCCCAGGCCTCCCTGGAGTTCCAGGGAGAAATGGCAACTCAGGAATCTCAGGACCTCCGGTGAGTAAAGGAGATAATATCATGCAACTCCGTCACCAAAAGCTACTCAGTGCCTTACTCTGTCATGGTAAGCAAGTTTTCTGCTATGCAGTGGGAGGAGGCTTGCATGCTCCATTACTAGCTATGATTATCATGTTGAATGCTGGACGTCATTGACATATAATAGAATTTAGGAAGTATCTGGAAACAAGAGTTTGACTTGTCTTGTATTATCTAGTACAGTGGTGGCGAACCTATGGCACGTGTGCCACAGTGGGCACACAAAACCCTGTCTGTCAGCACACGAGCCAAGTCGCCCAAGCATCGCCTCAGAGCTGAGCATGCTCAGAAAGGATTAGCGGCACCAGGCAATGATGTCACGGGGCCATGTACATGCTCAGAAAGAGAATAGCAGCGCTGGGCGATGATGTCACAAGGCTATATGCATGCTCAGAAAGAGAGTAGTGGCGCCAGGTGATGGTGTCATGAGCCACAACTCATTAGCTCATCTAATCTAAAAGGTTCGCCATCACTGGTCTAGTAGTTAAGGTGTTGGACTAGAACAGGGTTCAAATGCACTCTCAGCCATGGAAGCTCATTGGGCATCCATCAACCATTTTCTCAGTCTAACATACCTTTCAGGCTTATTGTGGGGGAAATTTAGCGGAGAGAGAACCATGTATGCTGCCTGGAGCCCCTATAGAACAAATAAAGAAAATTAATTAAACGAATAAATACAAGCAGGGTAATGGTAGCAAGAAAATCAAACCTTTATTCATCTGCTGTGAATGTAGATGTTCACATTTTCCAGATCATAAATACTGTATAGAAGTCACGGATAATCTCTGAACAGTTTGATTTAACTGAGAGAAAATTTTCCTTACTATTTTCCAGGGCCTACCTGGGCCTCCAGGAAAAGATGGCACCCCTGGTCGACCTGGAGAAAAAGGACCGCAGGTATGTATGTTTCCTCTTTCCGTGAGACTCAGGATCACCAGGATACGCACTGAGGAGGACCAGCCAGGAAAACTGGATTTCTTCTGCCATGACCTATTTTGTCAAGGTTTATTTCAGCACTTTGGTGTAAATTCACTGTCTTTTCCTTTCTTGTTTCCAGGGAGAATCGGGTGAAATAGGCTTCCCAGGAGCCCCTGGACCAAAGGTACAAGTATTTATTTTCTAAAGAAATAATTTCTAGTCCATACGTTGATTCTAGTTTGTTAACGTCACAACATTATAAGACTTTTTTGATGTATACACTAGATTTTTTGAGTGCAAGTGTTTAAAAAGGTAATGATTTCACTGAATCAGGTTCCAATGTTGATGATTTCATAAATATGTCCATGTAATTTTCTTGGCAACAATATGAAGCGCCTTTGTCAATCTCTTCTTCTTGATGGTTGGGATGGATGGAGAGACAGGAATTTCCCAGATTATCCTATAGACTTGTTAGTGCCTGTTGCAAAGGATAAGATTCAACTGCTAACTAGGTCATATCCTTCTTAATTTTTCAAGATTAGTTAAGATGGGTGCTTTATTTTTCTGCCAAGCATTTGTGTTTGCTACGTATTACTGATTTTATCAATCCCATTTCAAAGATATCTCAGTTTTCTGTGGAAGAAAATGTATGTACCGCTCATGCTCCACTTCAAAGAACTCAGGGCTTATTAAGCATTTTAAGTGTTCTAGTTGCAGGTACTAAGAATACAGTATTGTGTTAGAGATGTCTCTGTGCTTACAGAGAAATTCAGCTTGCTTCCTTTTTTAGGCCCTGGTAGCAAAACAGGTCTGTAGTGGCGGGGTGTCCCAAAATTTCAGGAGAACAATGTTATTTGACAAAGTTATATCAGAATCAGAAACAGGATTTATTTTACCAAGTGTGTCAGGACACACAAGGAATTTGTCTTAGGTGTACATGGTCAATACTTACCTATATAAAAAAACAGTGTGATTACAATCAAAGATACATTCATAGTCATTTGTATATATAAGCATAAGATACATTCATAGTCATGAAGTACCTTCATCTTGTCAAGTACGTATAAGCTGCAATCGACAAACTGCGATCTTAATCATGAATACAATTCACAATTGTAAGTACATTTATCATGTCATCATGTTATAAAGTACAAACATCATGTCACAAAACACATTTCATCCTGTCACAAAACACCCTACCCATTAACAGTGTCATGCAAGTTAGCTGTTTAGCAGGTTGTTGACATGGGGGAAGAAACTATCCTTCTGTGTAGTTGTTTTGGTTTGGAACGGTGACCAGAGAGAAGAAGTTGAAACAGACTATGTCCTATGTATCACATATTATGTGATACATTTTAAAGAAGATAGTTTTCCCTACCATGATAGCAGCTTGGACTGATTTCAAAATGGGCTAGATTTGGGGGCTTCTTCAGCCATTGCTAACTTTATGAAACTCTACAGTTTTTCTTTACCCTCTGTGCTAAAGATATGTGTCAGAAAATGGAAATATGCCAAAAAGCAGAATTATAATACATTATTGACCCAGGAAAAAATCTGGGCAACTCACTGTGAGATATGGACATAATTATCAGTATTTGATATTTCCTCTGAAGTGTCTTCCATTACTGCCCCACCTGATTATTAAAGGTGGAATGTCTTTTAGATCAACATCTTCCTTTAGCAAATACAGATGGGGTTCTTTGAGCTACTTTCAACTTCTTCCAGATTCCAGTCCTCATGCCATTATATGTTATAAAGTACACACGTTTCATTCGATTAATAGCCTCTGTTCATAAAACCATCTGCTTCTGCTAACATTTGCCACCTCTTGGTTTCTTCCTCTTTGAGCTGTATATGATTCTTCAAAATGTTCATTTCTAAGTTACTGCAGTTGCTAATGCAGAATCTAATGCAATGCCAATGAAGCATCTCTAACCAGGGCTCTGTACCTGGTGTTCCCAGGTTTTATTGTTGGATCTTTTACTCCTCCACACCTCCCTTTAATAAATCTAATATATAGCATAGTTTCTATCTAACAGGCTGAAGAGACAGCAAGCAGCTGGACTGCCAATAAGAAAATGTTGACTTTAATTCTCAAGTCCTTCGCAACAGAATTTTCTCATGAAGGTTTAATAAATAAATAAATAAATAAATAAATAAATAGTTTTATTTATACCCCGCCCTTCTCCCGAGGGACTCAGGGCGGCTTACA